>CAIGRN010128752.1:0-33775 GCA_903798345.1 Fraxinus anomala
TGAATCAAAGCAGAATGATGAAAATAAAGTTCACCATAAAAATTGTTACACATTTTCTATTCTGTAAAATGTACTGCAAGTGTACGGATATCAAACCCACAGGGATTGATATTTATTTCCTACTAAATACCATAATTATTTTAGTCTCTATTTTATCTTAAAATCACATTTTAGAATCAATATTTTTATACTAATCTAAAGGTGGATGTGGTTGTGAATTCAACTAAATCGTGTTGAACGATTTTTGATAAAGGATGTTAAAAGTTATTGTTGAAAGTTGTAAAAATTAGTCTTATAAAATATGTGGGTGAATATAAATTTAAGAGAAAAAGTTGGGGCCAAACATGAGTTTTATGAAAAGTGAATTTTTTATAGAATAAGTAATAAAAAAATAGGAAAAATTATGAGTTCACGCGCAAATTTTCTTAATTGAGAAAATATATTATTAGAAATAAAATTTAAAGAATTTTTACGAAACTGGAGTTCAAGATATTCTATTAAAATTTGATGGTTTTTCTTAATTGAGAAAATATATTATTAGAAATAAATTTCAAAGAATTTTTACGAAACTGGAGTTCAATATATTCTATTAAAATTTGATGGCTTACGCCTCCCAACCTTCATTTTCCATCAACTCACCAGCCACCTTTAACCTTCCCTACCCACTCCTTGCCTATATTGCAAAGACACTACAACATTATATGCTGGTAAAGAGTTATTACATGCTCCGGCCTCACGTTGTCCCGCTTCGAATGGGTAGAATTCTCAATCGAGATGCGAACGATAAACATGATCTTCACTCCGATATTTGATATATTTAAATTTTTCCCGTCGAGATGCGAACGATAAACACGATCTTCACTCTGACTCTTATTTGATATATTTTAATTTTTTCTCGTATTTTACAAGGCAAGTAACAAAAAAAGGGAACAACAAAGGAAGATATTTTAATTCTCGTCACACGTCTCGAATATCTCTAGCAGCGGGACGGGGCAGTATAAATAAATGGAGCAACAATCACCAGAAATAGAAAGTAAATTCAGATTTTAAATGGAAAGAGGATTTACATCAAATTAATAATTTCACTTTCATGAGGAAACAGAAAAAATTAATTCAAATTTGAAAATGAAATTAGGGGAAAATTGAAGTCCATAATTTAGAAATTCAAAGTTCATATACCACGAGGGCCCCAAAATCAACCCTATATTTATTTGTCTATGAATATCTATGTACACATTATACATCTTTTACAATGTATATTTTCATAGAACAAAATTTTCACTCGTACACACATTGAGCCCCCAACTTGAAAGAATAAGCAAGGAAGATAAGTGATGGCCAAAACCCGCATGGTTTTCACAAAGAATGGACTCACCAGGCCTAAGTAACTAGATTATTTTAAAACAGTTCTACATTGATTATACTAAATTCATTTTGGAAGGAAAACTCAAAACTCAACTCTGAGCATCACCTAGTATTCACATGATGTGACGGTTCCATTTTGTTGCAGGTCAAAACCCATTTCTGATTCGTCATCTATGATCTCAACCGGTGGCTGCACCTATCGAGTCGAGCGTATAAGTCACGAGCACTGATTCTTCTGTTCTTGAATAAATCACATCAGAGGGAGATATGCCCCTCCATGCCCTTTCCTCAGAACTAGGGGTCCGGCATTTTCCGGGACCTTATCCAATGCCTTATTGCATGCATCCATTACATCAGCAAACCCAGTCGCCACCATTGCCAACTGCAATCTCAGCCGTAGATCTCTAGTCCTTTTAAGCAAAGATCTAAATGATCTTGCGAGATACTTTGCCCAATCACCATGTAACCCTCCCCCAGTCAACCACACCGAGAACTGGGATTGGTCTCCCCTGGCAGCCATTTCAGCCCTATAAAATCTTGCCAGTTCAGCCAGCATTGAGGGCGGGAGAGGTAACACAGCAACAAATTCAGCCACAAACTGTTCAGTAAGTTCTGGGTTAAGCATTTGATCCCACAGAACCAATGCCCATTCACTTGGCTGGTTAAGACCATATGCTTCAGCAACAATAAGTGCCTCTTGAAACCGGGACTGCTCAACTAGTCTTCGTCGTGCGTTAGTATCAGAGAGGTTAAGCCACTGTGTGTCTGGCATTCGAATCTGAAGAGATACAAGTGATGCCTGAGCACAAGCTTTCCGCGTTTTATTGCCAGCATCTATGGAGGAGTGGACTTCAGCAGCTTCGATAAAATAGCGCATGGATTCAAGGAGATCTTCATTTTGATCCTTGTCATAACGAAGAAACCACTGTTGTGATGACTGATTTGCACGCAACTCGAGAAGAGAAGCGGTTTCGTGCTTCATGTCGAAGTGATTATAAACCTGAATAGAAAAATTAAATGAATGTTAAGATCTCAAAGAAGAGAATTTCTCAAGCTTAACAGATAGTGGGGAGGATTTTCTTTCTCGCTCTTTTTTACAGTGGGTAGGTGGGGTTGGGGAGCTGGGTAATTTTGTACTAGGATCATTTACAAAATCACAGAAATACTAACCATGGCAAATGCATCAAGATCATTTGGGTTAAACTGCTTCAGTGATGTGAGAACAGACATTCGGAATCCTCTAACAGCCTCAGCAGTGCCACTGTTCGCATCTGCAGCAGCCGAATATTTTTGGAGGAGGAGATCTAGCTGACCATTTTCAATAAGAATTCCAAGTATGAAATTAAGAGCATGGAAGTTTCCAACTCCTGTTATCAGGCGAGCCAAACATGAAAAATCACCCTCCCACACATATGCTTCTACCCTGGCTGCTGCCAGAGCTACAAGAACATCAACTCCATCCAGGCATGCAGAGGACTTGTAAAAGTGGTGGGAGAGAATGAGAAGCTCAACCTGCAACACAATTTTCCAGTAAAAGAACGCATTAACTAGCTGAATGAGGTGGAAGGGCTTTTCTTTTGTAGTGGGAAAGGGTGCAAAAAAGAAAGAAAAAAGAACAGGTGAGTTTGAAATGAAAAATCTATAGGGTGCGTTTGGTTCCTTGCATTAGACTGGATATGGATTATTATTATTATTATCCAATACCACGTTTGGTGCATGCAGTCCAGGTATTAAAATTATCCTGGGGGTTTGTAGTGTGTTAAGTCAGCCAGATAATTTTAACCCGTCATGAGAATAGTGTTTTGAGAGGATTATGGGACATGGGTTGCTTATTGTGTCAGAATTGAACTCTTCATTCTGAGTTTTAGGTGTAAATGTGGGACCAATTAACATATGATTAGGCCTGGAGGCTGGAAGCCTTGGCAAATACGTACTTTTGCAAAATAAGTTATTTTACAAAAAAAAATTATATATTTTAATAATCGAAGTTAAAAATAAGTAAGTTATTTATTTTGACAATAATATAAGAGTTTCTTTTTAGAAAATAAACTTTTTTAATTAAAAGTAGGAAAAAAAATTAAGTTATCAAAACATATTTGTAGACAAAAATTCACTTTTAAGTAATTTTTAGTATTGAGTCAAAATTTACTTACAAGTAAAGAACACTAGTGAATAAATTTACTTACAAATAAAATATTGTAATAAATTTTTAATTTTTCAACACTTAGTTTTTCTAATACGGTGTAGCACCAAATGCTATTATAAAATTTTACTCCACAATCCAACTTAAATTCTATCCTCCCTAATCCTACCCCCTCCTAATCCTATACTCCTTAATCCAATACAGTAAATACCAATCGTGCACTTAGGGATTATGTTGATTCAATTAGATAGATAGAAATATATATGACAAATGGTGGCATTAATTTCACAATAGCTGGCAATGATTTAGTTAATCCCCATGATTTAAAAATTAAGCACGATTAAAGCTTTTCAACACAATGGCATCAAAAGAAACCAATTAACCACATAATTACCTCACACGCATGGGGTATTTCTTGCCCTGTGATAACCAATCGCATTAATGCATGGCCAATTTCTGACTCAGAAGGACAAAGCTCAGCCCACTTTAAGAAGTCCGAAAATCTCCATAGAAGAGGAGCAGGTCCTTCCTCCTTCTGAGAATCCATATATCCCCCACGATGTGCAGCTAATAGTCCCTGAAGGAAATACATCAATGTAAAAACTGAAAAAACAACTCCATAATTTCTTGATGAAAACTGAACTGCTCTGATTCCTCTAATCATGCAGATAAGCATGAACCCATGAGAAATGTTTGAAGTACAACTACTGGGCCAAAGATCTGATTGGATTCAATCAGACATCAAAATCTGCAGATGCTTCTCTTGGTTTTACCCCAAAAATAGCAATTCTATGGTCTCTCACCAAATGTCAAATACATACTCGAAATGAAGTTCTACGCACCTTTAAAAAGGATTCAGCAAGAATTTGAGCAATGCTAGAAGCTGGTATTGATTGAGTTTGCACTAGAAGATTGGCTTCCTCAAAAGAATCTTGTGCTTTAAGAGAAAGCAGTTGTAGCAGCTCAATTGGTTGCTTCTCAAATGCCTCTGCGAAAGAAAGACCAAGCACGTTTGCAGCCTTGACAACTGATATTATTCTCTTGCATAGACCACGTCCACTGCCTTCAATGAAAATGGTTGCTAAAATCTCCAATACCTAGAATCACGTAAGAAACAAATCAACGGATGAAAACATGGATGAGAAATTTTGGAGAGGAGCGATTCAGTGAAGTTAGATGAAAGTCCCAGTGGATTGACAAAGAGGAGGCTCGTGACAAAATGCTCAATTTCAGTCTCTGAATCATATTTAAGACAAATTATTGGCCTGTGACTATGTGCATGATAGCGATCTTGCTCATTCATATTAGAGTTGAAGAAGAGTAATGCAAACATGGGATGGCTGAATTAACAAGGCAACTCGATAGCTTAACAATCGTCAAATCTAATTCAATTTGTTCTGTATTTCCTAGCGAGAATTCGACAGTACAAAGGAAGACATTAACCAAAACAAACTTTTACCTTCAGGGGGTCAACCACATGACGGTCAGTCTGTAGATTATACGACTGTATGAAAGAGCGTACTTCATTGTCCAACATTGATATGGATACTTTATTGTGGGGAGTTGACAGAGAGGCCAGCTTCAAAGCAACGTCTACAAATGTGAATTCAGATGGTGTATTGCCTGGAGATAACTTATTTTGCAGTTGTGTAGCAGCTGTTGTTTGCCCAAAATCTAACAAAGAAAGAACAGCCCTTTCTAGCTCAGCAGGTCCAACTCTTTCCTCCCATCTTGATAATGAAATATCCATTTTAAAGTTTTCATCTACCAATTGTGAGTCATCTCTGTTATTGACGGGAAGAGGCCCACCTTCAGACTCAAAGTTCTTATCCAATGCATCAAGTAAAGGCCTTCTGGATGATGCAAAGCCTTTGGCTCTGCGTTTTATCTTTGAACTACCTCCTGCAATACTCGAAAAGCTGGAGTCAACAGTTTGGGGGATTCTGAAACGTGTCTGACTATTTTCTCTAGCATCATGCTTCTCTGAAATTTTACTTTTCACTGCATTTATATGGTCATCCATTTTTGAGATAACGTTTGCAGTACGATCTATTATATTGGAACCCTTCCCAGTTCCAGGTTCCAAGGTAGTATAGGTTAATGCATATTCTCCTTCATTCTTCACCTGAGCTTCTGATTCTACAGCTAGCAGCCACACTCGGGTCTCGATCTCTCGAAGAAGATGCAACGGATAAACCCTAATGGATAAATTGAACTACTAAATAACATAATAGCGAGCAAATCTGGAAGCAAAAGTGTTTGGTTAAGAAAAATACTTACGGATTAGACTGAGTTATCATTCCACTCAGCCACTGTAGAGAAAGCAGCAATAGTTCATGAAGCTCTCTCACTGGAAGATCTTTCTCAACCGCCTCTGCATGTTTAAGGAAAAATTGCCCTGCCTGCAAACAAACCAGTAGCACAATTCCTCAGTAATCAGTAACTATATTGCCTCAACAACTGATATTGGCTAAGCAGGTATTCTGGCAAGACCCCCTATAACACTCCCTCCCCACCACCACCAAAAAAAATAAAAATAAAAATGAAAACGAAAGTGCAGTCAACTGGCAAAAGGATAGAAATAACTTGAAGGAAAATGCCACTGTGACAGAAGAATCTGGCCAGATTCTTTGACAAAAGGCAGTGTGGCAGGATATGATTGGGTGGAAAGGCTAACTGTGTTTTAAACAGTTCAATGATAGAATGTGACATTATGTCAACCATTATGTCAAATGTTATGTCACTGTAGCATGATTCTAACTTGAAAATTAGGGGACACAAAGGAGCAGTATATCATATCACTTGTTACCTGGCAATAAAACAAACATACCTGCAATGCTGGGAAGGAATATCTGAGAAAAAGTGTTTGACAATGGCTCCATAAAGCAACCCTCTCTTCTGGGACATCCCAAAGAAATTCCTTCGATTCTGCAACCATTGCTTCAGCCTAGACCATATGCAAACATACAACACAAATAAACAGTAATAAATAGATCAGTTTTAAGCAAGATGTACTGCCATATTGCTTGTATAAATTGAAGCAGAATCAGGCTCTTTTCTTGTAACCATATTTCACAGTAATTACAATGACTAGGAAATACATTCTGGGTACAGCTTGCAAATTTTGTCAAATTGGCAAGGTACTCAGTACTTTATATACAGTACCCATTAGCTCCCTTTGGAGAGAACGACGCTACAAGAAATAGATGGAAGGACCAACAATTGTGGATATAATTAATAATTTAATAGAGACTCCAAGATACTACACTAGTGCTTACTTCATATTCCACATTGTCAAAATGCTAGCTACCAATTTGGTAACAGATCTAGTTGGATAGGGCTAAGAGATGAAACAAACACAGTAGCCCATGACACCCACCCCTACCCAACAACAAGAAGAAAAACCAGCATCAAGCTGTAATAGAAGTGTTTCCTGAGGCGGGAATATACTGTAATAAGATGCAAACTCCCCCATCTCACACTTGTTGGATAATCAACAATTGAATATACAAAATATTCGGATGAACTAAGCATTAAGAAGTAGATGGCCATTGCTCTACTCGTGTTGCCTTGACTGGTGATTCTACCTGTACCTATATATAAACGCTTTCAAACAAATGCATTACTGTGCTCCAAATACAAGGAAATATAATAAAACTGAGGTACTTAAGCTGCTCAGAAGATGAGAAAACATTGTATTGAAAACATACGAGGTTCATATAGGAATTATTAAAAAATCAACATATTACTTTCTACATTAGAATAAAATATTCTCTCGCTTTTAACTTGTATTACTACTTAATCACGCCCACAATAGGTTTGTGTCAGAATTTTAGGACCATTTGAGATTGATCTCGTTGAAATCTAAAGAACAAAAAGAAGGTAACTGTTGTTATGCACTGATATTAAATCAGTGATCTCAACTATATGAGAAATTCCAAGAGGAAGGTTTCCTCCAATGGTTTGTACAAGCACTTACTTCCCTATTATTCAAGGTTTCATAAGAAAAACAGAAGATGTGAAAATACAAATATAAAACTTCCAGTTAGCTTCAAATTAGACAATGTGATGATTAAAGGAGACAAGGAGATGGTAACAAAATGGAGAGAAGTGGCGAGGTAGGTTGCTTGAATTATATAGGTTCATGCAATTCACCTATATGAGCCTAGGTGGCAGATTGTTATTTAGATGGTAGCTTCATTGCTTTAACATGGTCTCAGAACTTAGCTTGAAATGTATTGCAGAACCAAATCTCATTTAGATTAATCACATCCATTATGCATGTTTATCCATGTTACTGTCACTAGTCCACCTCGTTTGAGCCATAGTTTCACCTCATTATTGATTTTTGTTGTGCTGAATGACATCTTTCAAATCGACCTCCTCACGAAGTGGGGTTCGTAAACTCAATACAAATTGGATATTAACTCTTAAAATAATATCTAAACAACTACCATTATCCATTATTTTTAGATGAATTCCTAATATTTGTGCTTGGAGGGCTCATAATGAAATCCATGAGTGACCTCACTCTCAGTTCCCGCAATGATGGTCATGCCCCCAAAAATTGACCATATTAGTGCACTGCAAGCTCAGGTACAGCCACGTTGCGTAAGTCACACATGAGGGGAAGTGTTAAGCGGCATGTCCCACATTAGAAAATATCACTTTCTAGCTTAGTATGAGTTCAATGGCCTCTTTACTTAATGCCAAATAGTTGAAAATGGCTACTTGAAAATTTTGCATTACAGCACACTAACTATTAAAAATTGGTTTCCATTTTGTAAGACTTCTTCGGGAGAAATTTAGAAGATTTCATATCAGAGTTAGTTTTCCAACTGGAATTTCACAAAGTAGTGGATGACTCGAAGACAGATAAGCAAGATATTGGTCGATGCAGAGTCTGGTAGCACCTGATATATTAAAAGTGGAATAACATCAAGAAACAAGATTGAGTGGCAGAAAGAGGCAAACAAACTCTTTGATTCTCTATGAGCCTCTGCATCTAAGCAGTTTAAAAGTACCTTTTTCTTGTTATTATTTGTAAGGTACTTTCTTTATTTTCTCAGATTTGTGGATAGATGATATCGTCCTCTAGGAATTTTATTATTTCTAATCAAAAAGGAAAACAACTACAATAAAAACAAAAAGGGCAGGGCAACAAAACTTCAGAATAACTTCACAAGCACAGAGGCATTCCTTTGAAACACGGCCTTCCAGCCTGCTCTGAAGGATTCATGGATATGCACGTGGGTAAGACAGAATGGTACCTACACTCTATAAAGTGGTTTCTCAATATAACCTCTTTCTTTCTCTCCTATTGGCATGGCACAGTATGGTAACTACAATCTAAAAAGTGGTTTCTGAAAGGGTCTTTAAACGACTCCTTGTCTCAGTTCCAAAATGTATAATAACGACTTTATTCTCCGCTATATACAGGACAAGTTAGGAATAACAAAAAAATTAATCACCTGCATTTCTGTAACATGATTGGCTGCTGATTTCCAGAGGGATTCACCACTGGCCTCTAACTGCCTGGCCCAATTGCGTGCCTGTTCCCAATACCCATTCTTCTCTAATGCTGATAAAAGTGAAGCATCATCTAATGTTTCATTTCCTAGGTGTGCATAATCATCAGTTCTTAGTGAAGGTTCAGCCAAATTTATTTTCCAATAGAGTCGTCGATAATATGTTGCAGTAGATCCTCCGTCACCAAAATCAGTTGCAGCAAGTAGCTGTAGCAAGCATCTTTTTTCATATGGAGATGGGCATGTTGCAAGTATTGCATCAGCTGCTTTTACAGCAGTAGAACTTGTCCATGAACTTCCAATGTGCCCTTCTCTTCCAGAATGAGTTTGTGACTCTTCCTTAATTCTTACAGCAAAGGATCCAAGATGTGCCGAAGCCTCTGAAAGGCGCATTTGGGAGAAGGCCTAATACAAAATGGAAAACAGACTATCAAATGTAGAGTAGAGGAGTCATATGAACAATTTAAAATACATCCTCCAAAACATATAATTTTCTCCTTCAGTCTAGGAAAAATGCAAACAGATAACATATATTCAAATTATATAAACAAAGAAGCAGCATGACAAATAATTTTGGTTATAAAGACGAGTACTAGAAAGCTTTACACATTCTATACCTTTATCAGCCTTTTAGCTAAACTCAAAACTAATTTTATGTTGTGTCCTCAAATCACTGGTTCCAAAGCACATGCATTTTTAGCAGCTATACAATTGGTCTCAAACAGTAAAAAGTGATTGAATGATAAAAAGAATCAATGCAATAAAGTGATTTCTAACTAATTTTACTCCACTGTGGTTAAATTAAATGAAGAATGAAGAACTTCTAGGAGATAAAAGTGATTCTCAGTTCACATAAAAACGATAGGGATTCACTCATATCTGTACATCTCCCAAAAAGATGACAAAAAACAAACAGATCTCTACCATATAGGAATTTTTTAATTTAGTTGTAAATATTCCATACTCGTACAAATCTCAAGTTCAATTACCTTGAAAATCTACAGATGTGAATCTGCAGCTAAGCAGAGTTAAACGTGCAGTTAATACACCATAAAGCTAAGTTCTCACATATTACATCTTGAAAAAAATTTAGGAACACATTCAGCAGTTCATCTGGAAAGCAACTGTCATTTCCCATTAGAGAATTGCACCTTGCTACAATGGGATATCAGGAAAACAAAGCAGCAATTGATGCCAGGAACAATGGAAAGCTGGTGCAAATTTGGCATTTTAGAAGGTAAACCTAACGAGTCATGCTAAGAATGAGAATTCATTATCGTATGCAAAGCATAGTAAAAATGGGTGCATGTTTAACTTCGTCCAACAAACACCAATGTAATATCCATTTTCTTTATTATTTCAAGTACACATCATATTATCTTAACCAACCTGAAGAGCACGGACAAATGGCAAAAGAGAACATGAAGGGAGAAAAATCTCAAAAGCTCGCAGCAGAGGAAGGAATAGGCGCTGTTCACAGAGCACCGCAACCATTCTTGACAAAAGACCAGCCACGTCATCAATCTCAGCTGAAACCTCAACATCTTCACCATCTTGATTTTCCTTTTCTTCTTTTGCAATAACTCCTTGAGTCTTGGCACTACCAGAGCTAGTAGACATTTTAGATGTTGTCAAAGCAAGGGAATCCACTGAAATGGGTTCCATAAGCCGCCTTCGTTTTGGACTTCTCCTGTTATAATGAAATGTTACAGTTCTAGCATTCCCTGGCAGGGAATTCGTAGCCTCTACTGCAGCTGCAACATTTCTGGCTATCTGGGATGCAATGTCATTAACTTTAATGGTTGAAGTCTCCCTGATAAGAAACAAAATTTATGATTTTATTTCAACTCCAAATCATGGGAACAGTATATTAGCATATATAGAAAACACTCTTGGTAGATGGAACACAAGTTTTAATATGATTTAGTGAAAATAATAGAGAGACAAAATAAGTTGCAGTCATAAGATATTAAATGGATAATGAGGATATCACGACCTTGCTGCAGTTATTTCAAGCCAAACTGTTAGGCAGGACAATGGGGAGACATCAGCAAAGCAAGATGCAACCATTGCCAAAATTGACCAGCGCAAATTCTTTGCTTTTAGGAGAAGAGCTTCCCCAGGCTTTTCCAGTTTTTCACATTCTGCTATAATTCCAAATAGTTCTACAGGTGAGTAAAGGTTTTCATTTGAGAAGAAAGTTTCATTCCTTTTTTCTGTAGCATCCAAATTTGATGAAGAACTAACTTTTTTCCTTAACATGCTCCTCAAAACTGTTAATATGTGAATCTTTAAACGGGGATCGCTAAACTCCTTTGATGCCTGACAATGTGAGAAACAAGAAATAGAATCAATCATTTCAGCTAAGAATAAGTAAACAAGTAGAGCCCATTTTGAGCAAAATTTTCCCAGAGTAGTAGATAAATGAAAGCAATATGAAGCTTACCACTTGGATGACAGTATCAGATAAATATCCTCCAAACTGAGCTTCTGACAAAAAACCAACCTGCAAGGGAAAAAAACAAATGGCTCTATCCTTAGATTTCGAATAAAGTTGTATTTCATCACTAAAATATAATGCAAATCATGAAATGTACCCAATCATTGTCTCTTGCTAATATGGCAAGGTATTTAGTGCTCAAAGTAATGTTATGCATCTGACAAAAAACTGTAACTAAATGCCATTGTTCGCTTGCAGCTTTCTGTTGAGATCTTAGGTCAGCTCCATCCCCATTTCCAGTCGATAGCCAAGAACCACATGTCATTCCATCAGATGGCAATGGAAGACTTGCTTTTTCCAAATGCTGCAGAACAAGCATGAGAGCTCGCGATGGTTTATTGCCAATGCCATAATTTTTGTCACCTTTTTCCGTTACATAATCATGACGATAATCATCAGCCAACGCTTGTGCAAGAGATTCTGTTATATCAACTTCAAGAGATTTCGAATAAAATGCAGTGTCCTTTGGGGACAGTTGCTTATAAGGATTGTTGTCATTAGATTTATAGAAAGAAGATATCCTTCTTAAAGCAGCAATGTCAATTCGGAGAATGCTAGCAGACAAACCACATAACTCCAGAAGCAAAGCACAAGATGCCACTAACACTGTGTCCTCAAAATGCACAACAGCAAGGGGTATGACCTGAACATCAGAAAGAAAAATACTTGAGGAAGGATGGCATCATAACCAGCTATAAACAAAAGAATATCTCTTACATTTTTAACCATGTCGATCCTTTGCTCGGGTTATATATAGCCTAACACCAACTTTTAATTCTATCAGCCTAGGAAGCACCTACGGCTTTACAATGACAATTTTAAGAGGTTACACATTCAGTACTAGACACAATGAAAAGTGTGCTCTAAATAATACTTTTCACAAACTTTTGAAAGTGCAAACACAAAACTGCAAAATTGAATGAGATCTCAAGTCCAGCCCTTGCTTGGTTTATATAAAAATCAAAATTTTAATAGATTTTGATAAAAGTTGATTAAATATGTGGTTGAAAAGTTAATAAATTGTGGGTCTCATAAAGTGTGTAGAAAATGAATTTGAGGAAATATGAGTTTTAGAGAATAGGGGCCAAACAGGGTCAATACTCTACCTCAAACGGGGTTCAAACTTAGTGAAAATGTAGTTGATGCATATTTCCAAGGTCATAAAACAATATCTTCCAAGTTTGTCCCTCTAGAAGTAAAATAGTAGTGTCATTTTAAAGTTTTGTTGTCTACGTTATTGAAGATAAGATTTAAATGATATACAAACTCTTTAACAGTTCAAGTTTTTACATCAAATGGTTTAATATGGTATTAGAGTAAACAAAGGTCCTAAGTTCAAGTTTCCTTGCCACCTATGTATTAAAAATTGTGCATGTGTACAGCTTTAATGGGAACATGTGAGGGGTCATGTTGAAGATAAAATTTAATGATATACATGTGGCCCTCTTTAAAAGCTTAAGCTTGTAAATAAGTGGTTAAACACATTTATACGATAAAAGTTTAAGGTCAACTTATTAAAAGGGTCAGTTTGAGTTAAAATGTCAAATGTTGAATCTTGAAGTAATATCACATACAGTTTTCCATTGTCCATCATATTCTCGGTACATGAATTAAATCTATCATGATGCAGTAGTACTGAACACAAAACAACTGCATCAAAGCAAGTTTCAGGAAGAAAGGCTCAGCCTATAATTATAATCCAATTAATTAATATATGATTTTAGCATTCAATCAAAACATAACAGCTTGCTGGCACCGGACTTCAGCGGCTATAACAAAGGAAATCCGGTCAATTATCAAACAACTAAATGCCATATATCCGCACCAATGCACAGAGAAAGGGAAGAAAAACCGAAAAAGACCATGGAGATATCTTTGAATAGAAAAGAAAGTAATTCTCTAAAACATTCTTAGTAAAATGATTTCCTTGTAGTTTTAGAGAAAACTATTCATTTTGGAAATAGATTCTACCTGGGAAAAGGAAGCAAGCACATAAAATGAAACAAAATTTGGCCTTCCTATTGCAATTTATAGATAGCTATTTTCTATTTCTCCATGTATGAATTTAAAAAATTATAATTCTTACAGATGAGAGAAGAGACCCCTCGTTTTGAGTTATTGGTCCAAGCAAGGCATGCACATCTGATTGCACATTTGTTTGCTCATTTAAAGAGGTTACAGATCGCCCTTTAAATGTGTTTTCAGACTTCAACTTTTGGACCCTTGCAGCAAGAAGATGATTAAAAGCTGCCAATGCACGACCACGATGCAAATAGTGCTCAAAACCTGGCCCAGATTCCTGAAGCCAATCAAGAAAATTACAACTGAGATTAAAAAGAGAAAATAAAATGAAAAAAAGGAATATATGTTCTACAATTCATCCTGTAACTATTGGGGTAGGGGTGGAAGGTGGGGGATTATAAACTAATATGAGAAAGAAAAGTTTTGTATTGCCATAATTTTGTAAGTTTACAATGTAAACTTATATAGAAATATAAGAGAGCTATTCTAGGAGCTATTCTAGGAAACTAACAACTGTATAAAATCAAATCATAATCAAATTATCCTAACTAATTTTCTTGATTCTACCTTTGACTTAATCTCCTATATTTACACTCCTATCACCGTAATATTCAGTAGGATTAATACTAAGCCCTTTTGATAAAAAAATAATGAAATGTATGGTTGAAAAATTGTAAGACTCATAAAATATGTGATTGAAATGAATTGTTGACTTTGACTTAAATTAAAATCTAGATTTCAACCGGTAGCAAACAGGGGCTAAATATTCTCCTTTCCAACACTCCCCTCAAGCTGGTTTATAGATGTCTACCATTGCCAGCCTACCATTGCCAGCTTGCTTCCTAGGAGCTCGAACTATCTCTTGTGTAGTCCTTTAGTAAGTATCCCAATTGTTTGTTTAGTAGTTGGTACATAGGGAACACAGATTAGGCTACTATCAAGTTTCTCTTTGATAAGGTGCTTGTCAACTTCTATATGCTTTGTTCTATCATGTAGAACTGGGTTATGAGCAATCGAAATAGCAGCCTCGTTATTACAGTAAACTTTTATGGGAAGTGCAACCTAAATCTTCAAGACTTCTAGTAACCTCTTGATCTACATCACTTCACAAATTCCATGTGCAAGGGATCTGAACTCAGCTTCAGCACTGCTTCGTGCTACAACGTTTCCTTTAGATATCTCAATATTCTGTAGGCTGCATCAAAGTGTTCTAGTTCTCGTAAATGTATGAACTAGCTCGCCATGCTTACAGTGAATGCTATGTCAGGGCGAGTATGAGATAGGTAGATGAATCTCCCCACCAATCGCTGATACTTCTCCCTTTCAATCACATCTTCAGGTTTAGCAAGATTGAGTTTCAGGTTGGCTTCAATTGGAGTCTCGGCAGCTTTACACCCAAAAAGTAATGTTTCACTAAGTAAATAAAGAATGTACTTCCTTTGGTTTACGAAGATCCCTTCTTTCGATCTTGCAAATTTTATGCCAAGAAAGTATTTCAAATTCCCCAAGTCTTTAATTTCAAAGTCTTCTACCAGTTTTTTCTTCAACCTTGCTAGTTCTTCAATGTAATAACCTGTCAAAATTATGTCATTCACATAGACAATTAGGACGACAATTTTTTCCCTACGCTGAATGTTTGTAAAACATCGTATGGCCCGCTTGGCTTTGATGATAGTCATAGCTTTTCGCAGCCTTTCCAAAACATTCAAACCACACTATTGGAGACTGTTTGAGGCCATATGGAGACTCTTTTAGTTTGCAAACTTTGTCTTGACTAAAAAACTTTTCAAATCCTATCGGTAGGCACATGAATACCTCTTCTTCCAAATTGCCATTAAGGAAGGTGTTTTTCACATCTAACTGGTATAAGGGCCAGTTGGAATTAACTGCAAGAGACCATAACACACGAATAGAGTTAATTTCGTCTACTGGGGCAAATGTCTCTTGGTAATCAAGACCATATGCTTGAGTAAACCCCATAGTCACAAGTCTCGCTTTGTATCTCTCTATACTTTCATCAGCTTTGCATTTGACTGTAAACACCCATATGCACCCAACTACTTTTTGGTCTATAGGTAAATTCACAATCTCCCATGTCCCACTTTTCTTTAGAGCATTCGTCTCTTCTATCACTGCTAATTTCCACCCCGGATTATCAAGTGCTTTCTGAATGTTTCTCGGAACAAAAAAGTTAGAGATTTTGGATGTAAATGCTTTATGACTTTAAGAGAGTTTTGCATAGGACAGGTATTTAGACATTGGCTGATTAGTACAAGAACGAGTACCTTTCCTAATGGCTATAGGAATGTCAAGATCACAAGGTTCATGTGCAAAAGATTCATGAGGAACAGAAATATTAGTGGGCAAAATAGAAGTGCTATTAGGTAGGGAAAGTTTATGGTATCTGAAGTGCTTACAGATTTATTTTGCACCAAGGGGATAGAAGGCTCTCTACTCTTTTGATGATTCTTTTTCCTAGAATAAACCATAAGCTCAGAGTTAGGTCCCTTAGGAATAGTCTGTAGTATTTCTCCCCATCAAAGACTCAACAATGCCTGGCAAAGTAGTATTAGAATACCTATATCCCTTTCATCAGAAATATTGAAGTCCAATTTAGGTAGTGTAGATTTGGGAAAATGAGCTTCAAGAGTTGCAAAATCCATGGTTTTAGATAAAGAAGTGGGAACAATTTCCCAAAAAATTTCTTCTTCACTCCTTTTCTCCCCCTGAAGGAAATTTTTCTGAAAATAAGGTTGATGTTAAAGGAAAGAAACATCCATAGTAACAAAGGTTTTTCTAGTTTTTGGGTTAAAACATTTGTACCCCTTTCTGTTTGGAGCATAACCTACACTTTTTTCAGCCATCAGATCAATCTTTGACCGACCCTTACTAGATAAGTTGACATTCGCGGTACAGCTAAAGACCTTTAGGGGCAGATTCGATTGAATACGAGTCTCAGGAAAAAAAAAATTAAGGCATNCCCTTTCTGTTTGGAGCATAACCTACACTTTTTTCAGCCATCAGATCAATCTTTGACCGACCCTTACTAGATAAGTTGACATTCGCGGTACAGCTAAAGACCTTTAGGGGCAGATTCGATTGAATACGAGTCTCAGGAAAAAAAAAATTAAGGCATTCAAGAGGGGTACTATAGTTGAGAACGCGAGAAGGCATCCTATTAATTAAATAGGATGATGTTAAAACAGCTTCACCCCAAAGATATTTAGGAACATACATCAAAAACATAATGGTACAAGAGACTTCAAGTAATTTTTTTTTTTTTTTTTTTTTTTTTTTACAATTCCATTTTCTATGGAAATTTTAGCATATCGAACGGGCCTAAAAGTTGGGGATTTGGCCTCAACTTTGTCATTTCCATTGTCAGTTTTGTGAAAGGAAGATGTCATTGCCAAAATTAAATAAAAGATTTGTCAAGTCTTTATTAATTAAATTATTTAGCTTTTTCCTCGTATTTTCCTATAAATTAAATAGTGTATTTCCATTTCTTATTTGGTTTTGTTTTTTTTTTTTTTTGTCATTTAGTTTGAATTATATTTCATGCAACATCTCCAACGGATATGAGGGAGGAAGACTTCATTTTTAAAATAGTCATCTTTTCTTAACGTTGGATAATTGAAATGGACTCCAAGTTCAAATTTGTTTGGCTTCTATTTTCTAAAACTCATTTTGATTTTCAAATTCATCTCCAATCACATAATTTATGGTATCCACAACTTCTATTAACTTTTTAACCACACATTTCATCAACTTTTATAAAAAAATTATTAAAAAAATTATTTTCAACTAACCATCAATTTCAGTACCTACGAGGGTTCTAAGATCAAAATCGTACAACCATTGACTATATTTTACGAAATCTAGCATTATCAAACATTCTTTATGAGGATTTTAAACTATGTAATTTGAAAATGTATCCTCATTTTTCTTGCTCTTTTGTCTACAAGAAAACGATAGCATAATTCTTGAAAATTTGATCAATACAAGTATGACTTTGCCCAAAAGTTTCCTTTCTTTGAATTAAAATATATTGTCCCTTTCATGAACAAGAAATGTAGGAATAAAAATCTTAATCAGCGTTACAAGTATTGAAAAGAGTATTTGGAGTAATAAGTGTCCTTTTTTGACCCCAAAAGATTAGAAGAAAGAACAAAACAAATTAGGATTAATAACAGAAAACATCACTGAAAACATTTTTATTTGTGATATACGACATATTGGAAATCGCAGAAAAGCATATATTTGAAATCTTTTGTGTGAAATACCCCTTACCATTAAGATTCATCAGATTTGTCGTTTAAAAAGTAAAAAAAAAAAAAAAATGTCAAAAATGATTGCAGTTGCAGACCGAAACTTTTAATTTTTTGCAAATTATACCTAAATTATTTAAGAATAATTGCAATAAAAACCCCAAACATTTTATTCACATTAAATAATTACATTAAAATAATAATAAAATAATCTTCTTCTTCTTCACCGAACTCCTCACCCTACCCCGAACCCCAAAATCAAAATCATAGACACCACAACACACCTTCACGCACCACCACCACTGCTTCAAATAGAAATATCTTTCATTTTGGAAGATTTTCGTGCACGTTTGTCAGAGTAATAGGTGTAAGCACTCATCGAAAAATAATGGAAGATGTACGAGCAATAGGTGGCGACGAAGGGGACAGGAAGCTGAAGCCATACCATTTCTAGCAAGCATTGAAGTGTCCTCAGCGTGATTCGCTTGACACAAACTTTTGTTAGTACAATAATTATAACCAATCTTAGCTGCGTCATTCCTGCAAGAGCTTCCTGTGGTGACCAAAGGCGGCGGCCTCCTTAATGTCCCTGTCGGTGGCGACAACAAGAAGACTAGGAAGCGGTCCAAATCGAAAAAAGGACACAAATAGAATTTGCATTCCAACAGCAAGTATTCTAGTCTCTCCGACGCCATCACCATGGTGGAGGCCACTCCTACATCAGCCACTGGAAACGTCAGCTTCGCCGTCGATGCAGCTGACATTTTTCCTTATTCAAAGTTTTATAACGTGAATTTGAATACACATGCTATGACTACAAATCCTAGCTTTGACTCACAGCCGATGGTGAATCGACCAACAGACGATCATATTTTCACCTACAACGGAAGCTTCATAAGCTTGGTAAATATGACAGGGTTCAACATGACCGATATTTCCACCTCGTTCGATCCGTTAGAGCAATTGTTTTGACTTTGGGGGTTGGGGTAGGGTGAGGAGTTTGGTGATAAAGAAGATGATTTCTATTTATCTTCTTTTTTTAGTTTTTAATGTAATTATTTAATGTGATTGAAAGTTTGAAGCTTTTGCTGCAATTATCTTTAAAAATTTAGGTATAATTTGCAAAAATAAAAAAATTCGGTACTACAACTGCAATATATATATATATATATATTTTGAAAATTTTTACTATTTTTAACGACAAATATGACGGATCTTAATGGTAGGGGGTATTCCGCACAAAAGGTTTTCAAATATGAGGATTTCTGAGATTTTTAATAGATATGAATATCACAAATGTAAACATTTTTATGGGGGTCTTTGCTATTAATCCAAGCAAATTAAGTGGATGCAATTTGTAATGCAATACGCATAACGATTACCCACTAGGACTTTATAATAATCTTCCGAGCCCCTTTTTTAGAATAATTTTATAAAATATATATTTTCTGGAAATATGTGCAATTAAAAGTAATAAAACATATTGAGTTTACGTACAAAAATTATTAAGAAAATATGTAATTAAAAAAACGAGTTTTGAAAAATTGAGCTCAGACATTGACAAGATATATCACTAGAAAGTAAAGAGAAAGTATAATTTATAAATGAACACAATTTATCTACAAAGGTATTTATAATATTCCGCACATTAATTGTATGTGTAATTGAATAGATTTTTCCAAAAGAAAAAAAAAATTGAATAGAACTTGAAGTGATAAAATAAAGCTACACTTTGAATAATGAAGTAGATGGAATTTAAAAAAATTAAGTATGTGATAAAATTATTAATTATAATTTTTAGTTCAATCGAGTTTTACTTATCTAACTTGTCATGGTATAGTACGAATATATTACAAAAATGAAAAATGATTATCCAAATGGATTTCGTTTTGACAAACTAGACAGAATATCACTGTCATGGTGAAAGGAAATCCCAATTCTATTCTACTTATTTTATTATTATTTTTAAATTAAAAAATCAATTTTATTAGTTTCATGGAATATCCAATTCTGCTTAGGTTGGGTGCTGTTTGGGATTTAAAAAAAATGGTTTCCTTCGATTTTTGAATCAATTTTTGATTGGAGAATAGTTTATGTGAGAGGTCGATTAAACCTTGTTCTTCGAGTAATTGGGTGTTTTGCTTATTCTTTTGAAGTATTTACATGTTCAAACATGAAACGTAAAAAAAGACGAGAAGAATGACGAAGTTGATAAGAAGAAACGAAAAACTCCAATAAAGAAAATACTAAAAAAAATGATCTCCATCAAGTAAGATACAATATGTGTCATTTAACATGTTTGACTAATAAAATGGTCCAAAAATGCTTAATTTGACAAAGTTTTCATTCATTCTAACCCTATTTTAAATTTTAACACCCATCTTTCAAATATTGAAAATTTAAAATCTTCAAGAACTTCATCATTTAAGTCTCCATTTTGGCAAATTTATAAATCGGTTTATAAAAAGAAATAATAGTCGCTCCAATAAAACGTGTAAACTATAGTGAGCGATAATTTTGATTGTATGGTTAAATTAATGTTTGATATCCAAAGAGAGGCGAAGTTAGTTGACATTTTATATATGCTCATGAATAGTAAATATTACAGGGAAAAAGACTTATAATAATTTTTAACTTAAAATTCAAACTTACAACACCACAGCCAAACACTGTATTGTATATTACAGACAGTATGATTCCCATGAAATGGTTAAAAGTGAATATACACAATGTGAATGCACAAACAACAAAGCACAAGGTACACCTCTAAAAGCTGCTTGGAATCAGACTTCCTCCAACGGCCACTTGATCAAAATAATACTCAAAAAACTCTTTATCCGAGGCCCACCAAGGCGGAAACAGCCACCCCTCCGCTGACGAGTCAACCACCGCCAGTTCATTCCTCGACTCAGACGAGTCATAAGTTCCTTCCAAACTCGGCAACTCAATTATCTCACCTAGCTCATCTGACCCTGGTGTAACTGCAATGGTAGTAGGCGATGACACACTCCCAGAACACGAAGAAGAAGAAGAAGAAGATAATGAACTGAGCTCCTCCATTGCCGCTGCCTTAGCCGCCGCAGCCTGGATGTCCGGCGGTGAAAGCGAAGCTGGACGCGGCAACGTTTCACTGAGTTGAGGAAAATTAAGAATTGCCGAGTTACCCTTTATACTCAGCGCCGCCACATCGTGAGCTCTAGCAGCCATTTCTGCAGTGGGATAAGTTCCAAGCCATATACGCGATTTCTTACGCGGCTGTCGAATTTCAGACACCCATCTTCCCCAGCTTCGCATTCTCACACCTCTATACACCGGGTGCCTACTCCCGCTATCTCTTGCTCTCTTATTACACTTTTTTTGCATGGACTCTAGCGGTGACTCAAAACTCGGTGGTGAATCAGCCATTTTTAGGAAGCTTATTGAATGGCGCAAAAGAAGTATCCTTTTGGAGCGAGCAATGGGAATTTAATGCATTTACAAATTTAAGCTAACGAGAAAGTGAGTTAGTTGGGTTGCACAGATGTGTGGTGGGAAGCAAAATGGGGAAACAAAAAACCCAAGAAAGAGACAAATATCAAAGTTTACGTTAGAGAATGATAGCGATAGGCGTAGGCTTTTACCTATTGGATAAATCACCATTATTTTCACTACGAGGCGCGTTAAAACTGACGTGACATCTGTTGTCTCTCCAGCTACTGTTCTCTCAATTTTTTGAACTGGCAGTAAATTTTTGGAGTCAGTCAATTTTAATTGTTTGTTTGGAAGAAATTATAATAGGATTACAACAATAATTGGTAGTGAGTTTCACGAAATGTATTGATAACATTGATAACAAGAGTCTGTTTGATATGACTATTTTTTGTGTTTTTACTTTTTTTAGAAGAGTTTTCGAAAGAAGTTACTTTATTTTTTGTTTGAAAACTAATTTTTAAAAGCACTTTTTATTCGAAAAGTGCTTTTAGAGGAAGTCACGATAAACCAACTTCCTCTAAAAATTCTTTTAACTACCATAAACACTTTTATAAAATTAATCAAACCAGTCCAGAAGCAACTTTTAGATCTCAAAAACTCCTTTCGACTTTTCAAAAGTTATGCCTAATGGATCTTAAACGTGTTGTAATTGTAAGTTCTAATTAATATATAATTAAAAAAAGCACAAGTTAACTAGCATATAGGTAAAATGTAAAAAAAAGTATTTACAAATTCTATTATTTTATTAATAAAAGCTTGTGATTAAAATTTAGACTAGGTCAAGACATATAAATTAAATTAAAAGACAAGTCAAGATTATAAGTTGCTTAACCAATTTAATTATGTACTTTTTTTTTTTTTTTCTCACCACCCATTAAGATTAATTTATTTATTCTGTCATTTTGTAACCACCAAACAAAATAAATATCACCCCGCCCGCACTACTTTCGAATATCCATGGAGGGAGGGAGAGCTTTCTATTCAAATTTGTCCGTTGCATTTGCACATGTATTTGTCGAGGTCAAAGTTTTATAAATTATTCGTTTCTATTAAATATTTCAATATTCATCCACTCGATTTCAAATTTATCGACTATAGTTTAGTTAAAAAAATTTATGAGATCTACAACTTTTATCAATTTTTCGTCAATTTTTTAAAATAAATAAATAATCTAATTTTTAACTAAACCGAACTGGAATTAGCTACACATTTTACATTTATGAATTACAGCCTAAACTTTCAAAAATGCTTACAACAAGTATAAATGTGTAAAATGAGTGGTGTTGAATAATAAAATAGAAAAGTCAGAGATATATTGTTATGATTGCAAAAATTTAAATTGTACCAACAATATAAAAATAATCTGGGCCAACTAATATCCTAAAAAGGTTTCTTACTGTTAATATTAATTTTATGTATTTGAACTTCTTCGCGAGAAAGAAAAGTAGAAATATAGGGACGTGAATGCAAATCAGATTAAAATTGTGTTGATTTATATTTGAACTCCTTCGCGAGAAAGATGTGATAGACTGAATGAATATGCACGCACGGAAGAGCCTAACATGCTAAATGGCCAATTAATTGTGTGTTTTTGTTGGTTTTGTGTCCGATTTTCTGTTCTTGTGCCAATATGCAGGGGGAGCTTTTGGTGGTAATAGAGGAGTTAGCCCAGTGCCACCCGAAAAAGGAGTGTTCCCGCTAGACCACCTGCATCTATGTGACCTGGTAGGATCTTGTTGAATATATTGATGGTTGATTTTACCCTTTTTGTATCTCTATAAGCTGATCAAAACATCATCCTCGAAGTTGTCTAGTTTGACACTAACCTTCGGTGTCTGACTTGTTACATATTGAAGCAAGATTTTGCTTACTTGGTATGCTTGTTTCAGGAGAAGAAAGGCTATCTATGTCAACTGTTTAAAATCTTCTGGCCATAAATCTGAAAAATGTAGATATTTCTCTAAGAAGTACCTTGAATGTCGTATGGAAAAGTAAGTCGTAATTGATTTCTTTGAATTCACAAGTATGAATTGCTATTTTTGAGTGCTTACCTTCTGGCCATGTACTTAAGTTTTGCTTTTCAGTAGTTTATTTAGTGTTATAAATATCAGTAAGGATCTGATGAATTCTTGTTACTACATATTAGTAGATTCATTCAAGCTTTAAATGCATTTCTTCTGATTAAAAGTGACCTTTTCAACTTGCTTAATTCTAATTTTCACTTGCATCTTTCAACAATTTATGATTGAACTTCTAATACCGTCTACAAATTTTCTTTATCGCCACATTTCTTTTTCTTATAGCTCTTTTAAGATGAGCGTTGATAGGGATAATCAACTGATAAGCACCTCTCTACACCAGAAACAAGGGTAAGATGCTCTGATTCATGCTACAGATTTTTGACTTGCGATTTTATTGGAATTGAGGTAGTAGGCAAAATATGGCATTGTAATGTAACTCGATAATCAAAAGTTTCATGAAGACAACGTGTTTAAGAGATCTTTATCTTGATTCATATGTTCTTGTGAACATCGTCAAATACTGGAAATTTAGAGTATCTTTGGCTGAAGTAAGGATGAGACGATACACTCCGTTCGAGTTGCCTGATTCCATGGCATCTTTTGTTGTGTTGTGGTTTTTTAACCTAGCTTCATTCTCCATGCTATTATCAAAGGTAGCCTGCAATTTAATAAACATATTTTTAGAATGAAAATCAAGTGTAACATGTGGAAGATCAAGTCAATTAGAGTGCATCCGGGCTTTAAAACTAATGGAAATTAACATTAATGGATGCTACATCTCTATTTATCTAAAATCAAAGATTTTCAGAACATAAATTTAGAAAACCAAATGACAAATCTATATCCTTTGCACTCTTAACGGAAATATCATATCTATATTTTACAACTTACCTCGTATATAAGAATTGTTGCTATGCAAGAAGCCCTGACAAGAAGTTCTGGACAGTGCCCGGTGTTACCAGAGTACACAATGTGACACCCGGGTACTGATTTTCAAACTCTATTGATCTATTCGAAGCCTTCAATGTGTGACTAGTGGAGGGACGGGCGGCAATGCCCCGTTTAGTGGTGGGGCACCACATTGCTCGAGTTTTTCAAGTCAAGTTGCCATCCCTAAGCACAATTGGTGCTTAATTCTAAGTAATGCATAAGACAGTTTGAATAAAACTCATATATCTATAGTTAAAGTGTCTTGTCAATTAATGAGACTCAAGGCTACTCTTTAATACTAATTGTACTATGTAGCATTATTATTTAAAAAAATAAGAAGTGAGAGAGGAAACAACAATGTGAAGATAAAGATGATGACTAACCCCTGATTGTCTTATCATTATTCAAAAAAAAAATTTGCTACAGTAAGATTCTCCACCACATTCACTCAATAAAATATTCCACATACAAACCAATAAAGTTACTTTATTTTTCAATCACACATTCTCCAAAAAATACTATTCATTACTCTATTTTTCTCCAAATAATGGGAGACAAACACACTCTAAACAAACTGACAAAAGACAAAAAAATGGAAAAAAACCAATATGCATGACCCCTTTTCAGAATAATTTAATTTAAGCAGCTGCAGTTACAAGATCTACATCTTCAGATTCATCAATAACCATATCATCTTTAAAAATTAATTTGAGATATGGCAATACTCTTGGAAGAAGAGGCAAATCTGCTAAGTTAACACTCATCAAATCGAAAGCAATGCATGCGTTATGCATGTGATTTTTGTCAAATACAGGAATTTTGGGGTATCTTTGGCTGAAGTGTGTGAGGATTACGCGATACACTCCATTCTTGTCGCCAGCTTCCACGGCTTCTTTTGTTGTGCTGTGGTTTTTATAAATAGCCTCATCTATCAGCCTATCTTCAAATGTAGCCTGCAACAGGAGCCAAAAACTTGCTCAGTAATACTCATTCTAATTCAGCACAAAATATTAGTACAAATTAAAGGGCACTATAGGCATAATTTTTTATTTTTGCTTTTAGAAATAATTAAGAATGGGTGCATGATTCTAGAGAAATATTTATTAATGAAAATTACACCTAACATGTGAAAGAACAAGTCAATTATAGTGCATCTCGATTAAGGATTTGGCTTAGGGTAGCTTTTAATTCCAGCCAAATTGAAGGAAACTAGATTAATGGATGTTACACCTCAATTTCTCCAAAAACCCAAAGATTTTCAGATCCAAAATTTAGACAACCAAATCACAAATCCAAATCCTGGACACTCTTAAAGGAAATAGGAGAACTATATTTTACAACTTACCTCATGTATAAGAGCTGTTGCTCCACGAGAAGCCTGGTCAAGTTCTTGGCAGGGCCTAGTGTCACCAGAGTACACAATTTTCCACCCCGGTATTATTTTTCCAACTCTGTTGATTCTATTCGAAGCCTTCAATGCAACACCAAATGCTTGTGGACAATGAACAACAGGAAAACTTATTAAAGTTTCTAATCCAGCTTCCATGAGGACCTTCTTCAAGGACTTGAGGATTGGAAGGGCAGCAGCACTTTTGGTAGGACTTCCCGGCCTCTTCCAGTAGCTTCGCATACGACTTCCTCTAGCAAACAAATTAGAATCAACACGTTCATCCTCTAGACGAATTGTATTTCCATTCTTTGCTTTCTGAAATTTGGCATCATCTTCATTCGAATCAAAAGCCTCAAGTGAAGCTTCTGTCGTATGCCTACAATCAAGAAACTGCATATCTAGATCCTCAAGTCTCTGGTATGCATCGAGATATCTCTTAAGCTGCCTTGGACCAACAACAATCAGAGGTTCATGAGGCACCCCCTTCAACAAAGAACTCCGAAGAGCAAGAATCCTTGCCAGACCTGTATGATGATCGGCATGAATATGAGAAATCCAAATACATCTTAAACTTCTTACAGCTTCATTGGCACCTTCAACCCCAAATCTGTTGCCAGAATTCGCAGAAGACTATGTTTTAATAAATGTACTAGAATAAGGGAAAATAAATCAAATTGGAAGAAAATCCAAGTGAGAACTTTCAACATGGCTTTACCTTCTTTTCAGTTGCCCCAGCGTTCCTTCCCCACAATCTAAGAGTAAACTTCCTTTTGAGAAAAGATTGATGAAGATAGAACTAACATTTCGATACTTTGAAGGTTGAGATGAACCAGTCCCGAGAAAAACCATCTCCATGTCATCTCTAATTACATCTTCCAGACAGTCTGGAAGTGCACTATCTGGCAACCATGGCTCTTCAGTCATAACTTGGTTAGCTTGCACATATGATTTCTCTCCACTTGTTCCTTTGTTCCCTGACCACAACTGGTTTAATTGTTGCGAAGCATCTGCAATCTCAGGAATCTCTGATAGTAGCTCATCAATGATCACCGAGTGAGACATTAACTTTGGAATACCAGATCTGTCGAGTCCAAGATTTGAGTAGGGTCGGAAATGGAACTGTTCCACACAACATAGTGTATTACTAACAGCATGAGGGAAACCCAAAAATCTTAGTAAAAGCAATGAGTAGCTAATAATCATAAAACACGTGTATATTATATATAATCTGATACGTGTAATATAGGATTCTTGAAGTTACTGACAAACTTACAGGCATAAACATATCAACATAATATGCACACACATTAATTATAGAAGATTTACTAGAGCGAGTAACTATTAAGCTTCCACTAAAAGGACTTCATATTTAAACTCTCAATACTTCTTTTAATTAGACTTCTGATATCTTATGGAACTAAATTGGATGTCTTTTTAATTTTCAAAACGAACATGGAAATTATAATTAACAGAAGCCTTTCAGTGTTATAGACTGATGATCAATAAAATTGTGTCACAGCGCAATGCTTGTTTATAGGATAAAATAACAGTTCCAACTTCCAAGTAAAGACTCAATTGACAGCCTGATAATGGACAATAAAATAGTTGCATGTAAGCTAAAATAGTAATTGTGTTCTGCAAATTGCAGAATCATGACGGTTATTTCTAGTCATTCTCGGAACCTAATTGACTTAGTTGACTATTCCTACCTTGAGAAGATTCTCTGCCGAAACAGTTTCACCAATGCCTGGTGCGAGATCCTGAGAGGATGAATCCAAGATAGATAAATTTTACAGAAATCTGTGATTTACACAATCATTTGAACTGAAACACAATAAAAATGCACAAAATACCTTATTTGATGCCTTCAAGCCAGACTGCAAGTTCAGGTGCTGAAGAGACCAAAATCCAGGAGCTGGAAAGAAATGAGGACACAGGTAGTTAAGTCGTGCTCCAATTCTAGCACTTGCTTTTAAAATTGGCACTTCAACATTCTTCCTGCAAAATATGAGACTCATTGGTCCTAATTTCTCAGGAAGGAACGAGCAATAAAGCGATAAACCATATTACAAAAATGAACATAATAATCTGTAGAAACAGACATTTGATGTCCTGCCATGATATGCTGAGCTGCACCAAATTTTGACATCCATAATTGATAATCGGCTGTGTTTGTGACCGTTGCAGGACTCAGATGAATTACACAATTCACAGTTTTGGAACCTTCTGGTACATTCCCAGCTGTATCTGCATAATAAGGAGTAAGACTGTGTACAGACAGCAACTGTTGTAAGTGCAGTGGTGTTGGGCAGTCAATTAGCAGTACTATAGGGCCAGGAACGGAAGGACCAAGTACATCACTTGGGTGAACCTGGACATCACAAGTGATGTAATTCATAAGTTGGCATCACTCGAACATGCCAAAAGTGTAAAGCAAAATTTTGAAAAGTTTAAACTATCTACCATAATATTTTGATGATCTGACTGCACAGGATTTCCATGTTGCAGTTTACTACGTTTTGGTCCAGGTTCCACTCCAAGAGAAGCAGCTTTTTTGGGGTCAAATTTTCCCTTTATCTCCGGCAATTCACAAATATAAATTACAGAAAGATTTGCAGGCTTCGTCTCATCCAGACCCGTTGCTGGATCATTCACTTCTGAGTGACTTGGTCGAAGGACTATTGCGGATATTTTGACAACTTCATCATCAATAAGAACATGAGGATCGTCAAACTTCCAAGACATGGAAATAGCAGTGCCATTAGAATCATGCTTTGGAAAGCTCTCGGTATGAACCATAGCAGCATTAGGAATGAAAGATTTCATTGCATCTACCAAATACTTGAGATCTGAGGGACCCCATACTTTGACCTTCAGAATAGTTAAGAAGAACATCTTCATAAGTAACTTATCAAATCCTAACCATGGATTTTTATGAGTTGCATTGAATCAAACCAACACTTACAGACGTTCCTTGATGTCCTATGCCAGCCAGAGTCAATAAAAGACCTGCAAGCAAGAAGTTAAGACTTCAACTTTCCACTACTATAGAATAAATGCCTCACCTTTATCATTTTATAATAAGAAATTTAGGGATAAAATCATGTTTGTGTAATGTGACGAGTAATTAAATGCTAAATATAATTCTGTGGTTTAATTGCAAACCTGGAAGTCCGCCAGCAGTTTCTGAGCAGACACGTGAGAGAAATATGTGATCAATCTGGAGTACATTCATAAATAAAAAATATTTAAATTGTTCTCCCTAAGCAGTAAGCAAGAAAAACAGAGTCAAAAGGGAGTTTATGGGAATGATACCTTCGACAATTTTATTTTATGCTCAGTGCAGAAGCGTTGCAACCCCTGGAATAAATATTATCTTAGTATGTATAAATTCAAAAGTTTCAAACAACTTTTTACTAAAATATGCAAAACTCAAAATTTTATGAAAAACTCTAAATCTGAACAAAGGGTGAATCAAATTTATTTTGCAATGCCCCAAGTCCTAGCAACACGAGTGCCACTAACATACATCTCATCTAAAGCGGAAACATCATTTGATAAAACGTATAGCCCATATAGGTCAATTTAAAACTTTTAAGTTGAAGGAGCACTTGGGTTTTAAAACTTTTAAAAGACAACTTTGCGAAAAGTTTACATTAAAATCATTACACCTCAAGTGACCAAAATAAATTCCATAGGCGCTCTAAAATTTAATAGTCTAATTCATTCACTACGGTATGTATATAAATTAATTAATGCACTTGCAAGAATTCTTGAATTATTTTGGTATACTTCAGAAAAAAATACATAACTCACTCTACGGATCTTCAGTGAAGGTGATTTCAAATCTTATGGACTCGAGACTCCTAAGGCTTTCATGTCCAACTAGTTTCATGCAAATGTATGAAGTACATACTTCGGGATATCATTTTAAATACAAACAGATTCTGAAAGTTTATGTAGAGAGCCAAATTTGGAAAATCGTAACTCACAAGCCGTGAGGTGCTGGGTCAGCTACTTTATATCAAAAGAAACCTGTTGACATGAACTATATACTTGTGAAATTTCATAATTTTATATGAATCATTATTACATAAAATAGAACCCAAAATATCTGACCTGTAGCAAATGAAGAAAATCAGCATTATTCAAAACTTATTTTTCATGTTTTAACTTTTAAAATAACGATTCCAACATAAAAACCAAACATAATCCTAAACAAAACCACATTATCACGTTTCATCCATCCAAAAAACTAAAGTGCTAAACTATCTCAAATAATATTTTCAATAAACGTACACTTAAAAATACGCTTATTATATTTTCTTGTAGATTCCACCTAAGCAATCACCATGCATCTTCCTTGGTTTCACAACCTTATTTTTAACATGTAGAGGGGAGGAAACAATGAGTACAAGAATACTAAATAAGTAAATCACCGGTGCATGCCAATTTTAACATCAATGAACACGACGTCAACAAATCGTAAGGGATTTCTGGAAAACTCCCCAACTCATATCATACAACATAACCGGAATGGTCATTATACGTATATATAATTATAACTTCATAAGTATGGCATTTAAGTTATATGAAACTATTGAACATTAAAATGGGATTACCATGGCATCTCTTTTCCTACCTTTAACTTTTATATGAATTAGCCAAACATATGTCAATAGCAATCTGTTTAATAGCCCCTTAAAGCACTTGTTCAAACTTGTCTTGAGAGCTTGAAGAAAGCATGAAAATTCATGAAACAATTTTTGCAAGACTTGAAAATTGGAAGTCTTCTATATTTTTCTTTCTTCCTCTCTATTTTCTATCATAAACAATAATAATTTGGGGATTTGAATGTATAAATTCGTTGGTCTTGGTAGGAGGTTCTTTAGGTTTCCTTTTAGTTGTATTTGAGGGGAAAAAACTTCGTTAAATTAGCTTGGGGCCTTATATGGCAACTTATGGAAACTAAATGATTAAGCCTCCATTTGCAAAACAATTTAAAAATGAAATATAAATTCAGCACGAAAAGGTTGAACATTAATTTCAACCACACATTCATAATTACTACTCTTTATTATCCATACATTTTGTGGGTCCTAGCACCATTTCTCTTCATAAACCATTTATAAATTTGTCAAACAAGGCTAAATAATTGAATAAAATCAATTACCTCCTTGCATAAGGTCTAGGTATATAAATACATATATATTGCCTATTAATTCGTTCCAATTACATGCAAGACAACATATTTAGTTTCCATATCCTTTCTCCATCATATACAGTTTCCAAATATTGTCCAAGTCAAACATAATTGACTTTATTTGCAAGGTGTTGTAGCTCACCAAGTTTCCTGTTAATTGGGCCCAAAGTACTGCAACTTTTATTGTTCAATAATTGGATCTCAATTATGCTGAGCAATATTATCCTGAAAGTCCCAATATGCCTTTTCAAGGGCCTAGTCCAAAATTCACATTAAGCCCAAATTAAAATGTCTTTAACCCAAATATGTTATTTTCACATAATGAAAGCATTTTCCAAAGTTACACTTTTGCCCTTGATCGCTCGGCTCATCGTTCAACTTTACCAATTGAGTCTCAAAACTTCAGTTTCCAAAATTTCCACATATAACAACATTTGTATTGTTATTATTCGTGCTAAGTTAACTATTTCCCCAGGTAAACAAATATATTCAATATTTGCACTTAAGTTCCTCAATAATGGAAACTTTAAACTTAGGTCCTCAAACTTACCTATCTTTTCAATAAGGTTGTAGCCTAAACTGCACACAAGTTCGGGGTGTTTTATATCCCATCTATAAACCATTATTATATGAGATTATTTCACCTGAAAACCTTACTATGAACTTCAGCTTCAGTTGCACCCACTATATAGTCAATGATTTGAGAGAGCAATGAATTTTGAAGAATGATAGGTCCTTCCCATTCTATTTTCCTATATATTTTTTCTTTCTTTTGGGTGAAAAGGAAAATGTATTCTTAAGATAAATGTGACGTAAACTTGGCATATTTTGGAGGCAGCAATTTGCCTTCCCTATTTTTTCATATTCCTGATTTTTGGGCCTTTCGTCCAGTGTTTTTCAATTTAGGTTTTCGAGGGTTCTTTGCATTTACTGCAAAATTTCCACTAAAAATTCTTGCAAGTGCCAACAATTTAAAGAATGAAAAGTTTCCATCTTTTAAAGAAATAAACTAAAACCAAGTAGTGCTTACTTCTCCAGCGTTAAATATAAATCTCTGGTTGTCAAAAAAAAGTAGCACCGATGGTGATGTGTCCTGGGTATCCATACCAGTTCCAAGTATCTGCACGATAATATAAAATACGGATTTAGAATGTAAAGATAAAGGAAAGAGTATAATTTAGCGTCAACACTTTAAAACACACAGCCTTTTCTCCCAGGTCACTGTTTTCATTAACATAAATTTCTATGCTATGTTCAGCAGCATGAGATTTTGTCCTCGGATTCCCATGGTCAAATTCAGAATCAATATTTCTGCATAGTTCTCTATTCAAGATCCATATGCGAGTGAATGAGAGTAGATAGAAGCGAAGTTCAAAAATATTTCATGACTCAAAACTCATAAGAAATATAAAATCATCTAATCTTTTTGTTGAGAACTAACCGCCACTTCCTTCTAAAACAAACAAAGCAATTTCCATATCATAGCTCCAGTAATTAAACATGGCAAAAGTGGAAAAAAAAGGTGATAATTAACAACCAGATTAAAGCACCTAGATGCTGAACAGCCTGTCTAAAAGTGAAGGGTTAAGAAAATTCACAGTAATCAACTCCTGATAATCCTTTCATATTACGATTCTCCTTTCTACCATAAACCAGAAATTTCTGGCACATCCTATTCTGCTGGTGGTCGTGTAAAAAGGAGGGAGAGTCAACTGTCAAATATTATTGAAAAAACACCTGATGCAGGGGCTTAGACACTTGGGGCATGTTTCACTGGAGCTTATGCCATTTGTTATTTTATTAATTATGTTGTTTTTAATCTCATTTTATTTTAATAGCACCAAAACACCATTGTTTGGTTTGATTGCTGTGTACCAGACTTTAAAGGATGGCTTGGGCATTCTCGTGGGCATTATTCAATTTTATATTGTATTGGTTGCAATTAACTCAGTAAATTACAGGAGAGGGCATCTTTATCCGTCTTCAAGGATTTATTTTCCTCTTAGCTGCTTCTATACCAACACCTCTATTGAGAAGCAATTAAAATATTTATAAAACAACATGGAACAGAACTGTTCATAAGAGTCAAAGCATTATCAATCAAGCCCAGAAAACCCAATTTAACCAAATAAACAAATAAAAAAACTATGCTTCGCAAGGACATGCAGAGAAAACCAGTGCATCAAACCCAATTCAAACAATCAAAATTCAATTCTACTCCCAATATAAAAAATTAATAAAAAGAACAAATGTTGAAGCTGTTTTTTTTCCTACCTGAGCATAGGAAATAGTACTCACAGGATTGAGTTTCTGGACTTTAAGCTGCAAATTCTTCTTGGGCCCGTCACTTCCATCTCCACCCTCAGCCCTTTTTCTGTTAAAACCAATAGACTCACTAGCATTATTAACATTACCAGTTGTTTCTTCCATCGCTAAGGAACCGCCTTTTTTACTAATATTATCTCTCTTTCCTTCAGTATCTCTCAATACACTTTTTCTCCTACGAAATGGACGTGAATTTTCATTATAACTGCTGCTATTACATATATTCTTGGAATAGGAAGAAAACGTGGTGAAGAGAAGTGGGAATTCAGTAGTGAAGTTGGATTTTCTGAGGTGAGTTAAAAATGGAAAAGATGATGAAAAGGAGAGACTTCTGCGGCGGCGGAGTGGGTGGTGGTAGTAATTGGCTGACGAGAGGAGGAGGCGAAGGTCTGAAATTTCGGGCGTTTATTTGTTTTGGAGAAAGGGTTTTAACAGAATCCCATATCCTGTTTCGGCGGTTTTGCGCTTGCGATAATAACATAATTACAAAACGGTTATGGTAATTGACATATGGCCCGTATGCGCCTTACCCATGTGTTGATTATGATCACCATTATAAAAAATAGTAATTACATATATATATATATATAACTCACCTCACCTTCACCA
>CAIGRN010128759.1:0-13245 GCA_903798345.1 Fraxinus anomala
GAACTAAACATGTGGAGGTGGACAGGCACTTTATCAAAGAAAATGTTGAGGAATGAATTATTTGTATGACTTAGGTCCCTACGCAAGAGCAAACTGTAGATATCTTCACCAAGGGACTACCTAAACAGAAATTCAATTATTTCATCTTCAAGTTGGATATGATAAACATTTACGATCCAACTTGAGGGGGAGTGTTGAAATCACGAGATTATTGAGTAAGATGAGAAATTATTGTTTAATTCCTTAGTTAGAATATTTAGAATATTATTTGATTATTGTAATCTTTAGATATGGTAGGATATTTTTCTTTTCCTTTTATGCTCTTTCCTCTTGTACTATAAGTAAAGACGTGTGTTATACNAAGATTAGAAATTATTGTTTATTTCCTTAGGTAGAATATTTAGAATATTCTTTGATTATTGTAATCTTTAGTTATGGTAGGAGATTTTTCTTTTCCTTTTATGCTCTCCCCTCTTGTACTATAAGTAAGGACGTGTACTGTACATAAGAAAATAAGAGGGAAACTACAATTTTTCTCTACACATCCTTATGAATTTCATTATTGCAGTGACGGGGAATAAAGATATGCTTTAGGAGATATATGATTAGCAATAGAGTTTATTTAACGGTGAACTAGGATTTTGTTGATAAGTTTGGCTTAGATAGTTTTAATATTTTGATGAGTCAATAGCTTATTATAAGTTCCCTTTAGTTTAGATTCTTACCCTATAGAAGAGAATATAGGATTTCCATTTACAACAGTGACTATTGAATTATTGATTAATAGAGATTTTCCTTCTAAATTCTTCTTGTATCTTCTCTAATTTTCTCTTTCAGCCTCTTCTTCACTTCTCCTTAATTCTCTTCTCTTTTATTGTTCTCTCCTCTCTGTTTCTCTCTTCTCTTCTCCTTTATTTAGTTCTTCGTAAAGTTCTGCATCAATTTGGTATCAAAGCCTAATCTTCCCTCCGATTGAATTCTCACAAAAGTTTTGAACTCGTATTGTTTGATATCCACCTCCATTGTTCATCCAAAAGTACTATTCATTCAGGAGTCAAAAGAAAAAATGATTGTCAGCATACAAGTTTCAGTTTTGTAGCAACAAAGCCAAGCCATTATAGACTCACTGCTGATTGAAGACCTACATAAGCAATCCAATACAACAAAAAAGAAAAGTACAACAGGTTGAATTGCACGATAAAGAGGTTAGCTCAAAAAATAGCCGAACAAACAAAGCATTGGAAGTTGTTGCATGAGGCTATCAGTAAAAGGTAGAAGCGGAACACTCCGACTGGATTGCAAAACTAGCAATAACATCTTGGCTACGACATAACCACTGCACTCCAAGTCAACATCATTTAGTGGAGACAAGAATCAGTTTATCCTGGAAAGAGTTTAACTTGAAGGAGCCTAGTTCTCTTAGCAAAGAAATGATGGGGAATAAAGATAGGCGATAGGAAAAAAGGGATTAGCAGTCCTCTTGAGTTTAGATTCTTGCTCTGTAAAAGAGAACCTGGGATTTCAAATTACATTAGACTATTGATCATATTAAATCCTCCTCTACAATCTTGCTTACACAGCAAAACCTTCTCATGGAGTTTGGAAATGACATCTTTTTGTTTGCAAAGCACATAGTGAAGTAGCAAATGAAAAGGCACCATATAATATCATAAAGCAATTGCATGGAAGAACTTACGGATCAAGCAGGCTCAAACTTCTTCCACTCCATCCTTTGGTAGGGCTAGAAGCTACCAAAGCTATAAGTACAGCTAACACAGCCCCACAAACTATCCTGAACATTGATTATGAGTGCACAGTGAGAGAAAAATATAAAATTCATGACTACACAATATCCTACTTAACTTTTCATTATTTTTCAACATGAAACTGCTGCTTTTCCACTTCTTACAAGTTATCAATAAGGGAGTTCAAAGAGAAATAAAATTCTTCAATTTTAGTTCATCATGTACTGCTTTAGTTTCGTATTACCATTACCGTGCTAGTCACATAATATATTAGTTATTTGAATTTACAGGCAAAGTAAGCTTACAGGCCAACGGATACTACAAGAGTAACAGCTACTTTAAACATTTGTGGTGAGAGAATCCCTTTGATATAGTACACAAGAGCCACAACTTGGATAATAATAAAGACCTGTAAGTTATCATCAGAACGAACAGTGTCAAATAACTGAAGACATTCAGGAGCAGCATTAAACATAATCAGACAAATTTTGATGGAAAGCTAACAATGCCATTATGTGTGTGAATTACAATAAGAACTCAATTTCATTTCCTTCTCTCTGAACATTGGTCCTTCTCCCGACTGCCCTTTCACAACAGAAGGTACTCAAAACGTCAACTTCTCTGTATATTATAAATTGTGACAAGGAGATCTTACTCTCAGATAAAGATATAGCAAAAATTTAGCAGACTCAATATAGCAAAATGAGTTTAGTTCTGAACCGATAATTTTCCTTCAACGAACAATCATAAGATTACCTTTGCCCATCGACAGGAAAAAAAAAGGGAAAAGATTGCTACATGACATCACATCTATGAAGATTACGAATGGAGGCTGGTTCATGAGCCCTGTGGGTGGCCATTGTTTTCTATCTAGTAGATATTTCTCTTTCTAATTGTATTGAAACAACTTACAAGGGCTCACATAATTTTCAGAAAAGTATGCCTGAAACCTCATGGCGTTCAAATAAATATCTATAAGCCCTAATGATTATCAAAACAATATAAACACTCTTGAACCCCCTTCCCCTGGCGGAAATTACACATTTTGTCTTTTACCTTCTAGTAACAGAGCTTTGAGTCCTAAATACCATGAATGGTTCAAACACCTAAATCCAAAGTAGAGGTTCAATGCCAAAGGGCCCCAGTCCAGATATCAAGTTTTGAATGGTAATTAGTCAGGGCCAGTTTTACAGCTATAGTCGCATGTGTAATGGGTCTAGTTCAACAACAAGGACTATAAAGCCCTCATAAACATCAAAGAGCATTGCTTAAATTTGACAGTTTGATATGAAAAGATAGAATAAAAAATCATTGATGTTCCAAATATAGCCCCTATTTGGTATGGATTAAAATTAAAATTTTAATATAAGTCAAAGTCAACAATTAATTTTAACCACACATTTTATGGACCCACGACTTCTCAACCACACATTTCATCAATTTTTATCAAAATCTACTACAAATCTTATTTTTAACCCCATCAAACAGGGGCATAATTTGCAGATAATTCCGGGAACATCTCCAAATTAAACGCAAATATATGCATACAAAAAAAAAAAAAAAAAAAATCATTATTAAAATAGATGGCAGACTAGTGTGCTGGTAAAAAACTTACTAAAAATGATGCAAAATGCTCAGATGTCATGACAGCATTAAAACCTACAACCGGCACCAAAGATGCTAACAACGTCCCCAAGACAACCTGCATTACGATAATTTAAGGATAACAAGAGCTAAGTTAGAGCAGTGTAATCAAAGAAGCTTACGTATTTAAGAATAGAAAAGATATTCTGTAACAAATATGATACTGAATTAAATTACAGTATACTGAATTGACATTCCTCCAAAAATCACCCAAAAAAATTAAACTTGTACCCATTGTCTAAAAATCTCGATTGAGGCCTGCCTCAAAGAAAGGCGAGCAAAAATGCCTCAAGCCACTAATTGTGAGGCAGTTTTCGGTGGCACAAGACTCAAGGTTCATGAGGCATGTGCTCATTAATTATCCAAAATTATTTACTTTGCTCTAGGTGTGGGCCAACAAAACATTAGAAATTTTTATTGATCCAATTTCTGAATATCCCATTGCCCCACTAAATATTACTAAAACATTAAAAAATTGTTTTTTTGTAATTAACCCATCTTGAGAATCAGCTCTTACTAAAACTTCAAAGAAATGGTCTCTCTCACTTTGGGAATACTAAAGTAGTAGTTTCTTTGTTGTTAATCTATAGATTTTTCTTTTATTTGTTTGCACACTTTCGGTTACATTGCACAGCAGCAAATTCACCTCTCAATGCCTATAGCGATTATCTTTCAGATTCTAGCTTAGGTACTACAAGGAACTTTCAGCTGTAGTGCTACAGGACATCTACCAATTTGTTTGAAATATTTATTACGGATCATATGCACTAAAAATCTTGGAAGTGGAGCATATGCATGTACAGGCAAGAAGAATAGCGTCGGCAAACTTGTTTAGGATTTATGTGTTACGATACTTACAAGCGGAGCATATGCAATGTAGAGGCGAGAAGAGTAGCGACCAGTAACAATGCACAGCAGGACGTGCATGGGAATAAGATTTATGATGAAAGTATACCCTCCCCAAGAGCAAACCTGATAACATTCATATAAAAAGATAGTTATAGAAGCTATCAAGCATGGGATAGAAGTGAAAAAAAACAAATTAGTGAATGTACCATGTAAAAGTATGCTATGGCATTTAGAGTAGCATAGAAAAGAGACCCCGTATTCAATGCCTGCAGCCAGTCCAAATATTAGTAAATTACACGAATGTTAATCGTCCATAATACTCCAGTAAAAATACTTCAGAAATTTACAGGAAAAGGGGATCGAAGCATGTCATGAAAATCTATGCATTCTAGAGCACACAAAGGACTTTATCCGAAAAACAAAAAGAGCATAATATAGAGCACACAAAGAGCTTTAGCTGAAAAACAAAAATCACCTTTATATAGAGATAGAATGTGAAGATCAAAGCAAATATAGCTACAGCTTCATTGTCATAGCTGCCAGCCACAGATCGAGATATATAAGATGGAACCTGAAAAAAACATGGAAAGGATCTAACACTCTGATGACCATGGAGATTCGAAATTCTCACATAAAAAATGCAGCAATTATAACAAATATACACCATGTTCATATAAAAAGGCAACAGCATCCATTAATATTATCTCTAATAAAATTAGACATGAAAAGTCTCAAGTACAGAAAATACAAAACTATACAACTTGAAAGTAAAAGGTACTTGGAGCAGGTATTGGGAACATGGTCTTTGCCCCGTTTAAAGTCCATTTCAAGATCTAATCACACAAAAAGAAAATCATAAGCATTTCTAAAGGGATCGTGTGTGTTTAATCTACAAATTGCAAAAAAGTAACGATCTTTATCAACTAAATACATTGACAAAAATAAAAGTAAAAAATAAGAAAAAAATATAAATGGGACGCTAAACAGGGCAGGGGGCCTGGCCGGCCCCTCCAAGCAGGGATAGGGGTGGGACAAGGGGGAAAACGTGAACAGGGTGGGTGTGTTGCCATCCCTAGATCCTACTGTCACGGTTTTAATTTCTGATGCTCCAAAGGATATCAGGCCCTCAACTCCTTCATTCTTATAATATCACTCAATTTGCTTTTTAAAAATATTTTTCCTTATTAAAAGAAGTTATATTCAATAAATGCACTAACAGTTCATTCAAATGTTTATATGCATTTTCTTTCATACGTCTTCATAAAAACAATGCACAAGATTACAAAAATCGCCTTAATAACAGAAACAAAGTGGAAATGTTTTGATGCTATAATAGCTTGTTTAGTTTGGTTAGTTAATACTCATTGCCTCTTTCCTCGTGCTAGAGCAAAGTGATCATTGCTTTATTGTAGAATATGCCTCTCACGAGTTACCCAGCCTACTTCCTTCAACTACATCCTTCAACTGGCAAGTCTAGCACTATCTTATCTTGGTCTTTTATCAGCAAGTCTACCCCACTACTTCCCACAAAATGTTAAACACACTGCATGATGTCTACCATCATCTATAACCTTCAAAAACTGTATATTGACAGACAAAAGTGTTCTCCTAATTTCAAAGTTAAACCTTACTCAATAATACAACTAACTGACTATTAACCATCCTTAAAGACATTTTGATTATAGAGAGTTGGGCAATGTTAAGTATGGAAAACTTAAACTGCCTCTTACACTTTGTCATTTCCTTATCCAAACAAAGACCACAGTTATTTATATGCAAGAGAACAATACATTGACAATTTTAAAATATAGAATTCGATAAGGTGTATTTTCACATTAATTTTGACTTTTGAAAAGAATTCGGTTATTGCACAAACTCATCCGTGTTAAAAGAACATTCAGTGTTAAAAAAGTGTACACAATAGTGGAAACGAAAATCAAAAACAATTTTGTTTCCAAGTGTCAAAATTTCACCTAATTTAAGCTCCTATATATCAACTTCATCAACCATGAGAGATTAACTGCTTGAAACGAAAGTTACAATAGATGTTATGTTCACTTCAATGATTTTGACTTATCAAGACCTCAATTATCCCATTTTGTGATTTTTCTAAATTATCTGCAAATTTATCTCCCCTCAACCTACATTCGAAAATTAGCATAACACCAAACGACCTATCAACAAATTTATATCCTCCAATGTTCGAAATGGTAAATACAAGATATGCAGATCATTTAACCGTCAATTCCAAAAATTTGTAAACTATCTGAATATACTTCCATACTTTATAGGCCTTACAAATGTGTTCTCCACATACAGATATCAAATCGTACCTTAACACCTTATTTCAAACAGTTGATTTCATTAGCCATATAAGGCTCAGTGTAAAATATAATCCAAGAATTATGCCAACCTATAGACATCTCCATAAAATTTTGCAAAATCTCTAAAAAGACTTGTGCAATCATCAACCATATAAAACTAAAACACTAAGTCAAAATTGGAGTGAGCAAAAATTGAAGAATCTGATGAACTGCAATGAGTTCAATGTGGAAGTGGTTCTTCTCATCATATATGGCCGACAAATCAGAATCTACGTAAAATTATCATAAATTAGACCCTGATACATGGATAAATAGAATAATCAACACAAAAATTGCAGAAAAAGAATGCAAGGGACTACTGTTCAGAGTTTAAAATGCCACAGATAAACAAAGATGTTCATAATCAAATACCATGGCCAAAAGAGCTGCAGCGGTCAATCCAGCACCAACGCCTTTGACTTCCTATACAAGTATTTGTGATTGAGAAACATATTCCAACAGAACATCTTACACGTGTCCTGTTAGCTAAAGTTAGGCTCTTGTTTGGGCTCCATTTTAATGGAAATTTGGAGAAAAATGAGTTTTGGAATGGTGATTTTTTTGGAGAATGTGTGGTTAAAAAATAAGAAAAAAATTTCAATTTACGTGTAATATTATTTGATGGGAGAATGTGTGGTTGAAAATGAATTTTGAAAAAAAAGAGTTTTAGAAAAAATGGGGGCCAAACATAGGCTAAGAATCACAAGTGAAATAGATCCATGGATTGATCAAGCAAAAGAAAAAACCTTGGTCAAAAGGTACGTCGCCCAAGAAGCAAAAGCTGAAAAAATGGGAGCTGTAAACACACAGACAGTTTCCACTGATAGCGGTATATTCAAAGTGTTCAATATCCTGCCAAAAAGTGGGAAAGGTCAAAACCATTACGGTTACATGTCTTAAACATCATAAATAAATTGCAAGGCAAAGATCCTCAGCTAAAACTGAACCACGATAGAGGAAAGAGTGATCAGTTCTTGAATTGGTCAAAATCATAAACAACCAAATTATAACAATTTATTAGTTTTGGTAATTTAATACAAATGTAGATTATATGAATGTGGTTCTAGTGCTAAAAGAATCCACAATGGTTTATTATACAGACCGCCATAAGATTCCAGCAGTCAACGTGAGTCCCGGGTAAACAGTTCCCCCAATAACACGTCCAAGAGGATACCTAACATTAAAGAAAAAACCCAGTTGAATTCATATATTGTTGACATTCAAAACTAGCTTATAAAAATGTTTTTGAGAAACACTTGGGCACCAGCAAAAGTAGCCATTACCAGGTCCGGTCATCGAACCAATTCCAAAAGTCATATATTCCATTCTTCGTCAAAAACTGCAAGGTTCCACATATGAAGAATGAGGAGTTGCAAAAATATCCTCATAATAGTTGATTCAGTTAACCTCCCTTATTCAAATGTTCACCTTTCATGCAGGAGTTGCCAAAATATTTGTTGCAAGGAAACATACAAAAAAAAAATAGATGACACATGTACACACATAAAGGGAGAGCAGGTAAAAAGTCAATCTGCACGTAACAAGGACAACTAAAGAATAACTAAGCTAGCTTGGCTTGCTATGCGTGTTCGCCAAATTATAAAATCTCGGGTTCCTTCCCCATAAGGGAAAGGGGACTGCTTAGACATGTCAAAGGGGTCAATTTTCAACCACACCAGATCAAAGAGGCTTGATGTTGTAATGTCCATGAACCATCAAAATTAGACAACTTACTTCAAAGTTGAGTCATTTTAGTGAAGTCGCAATGTATTGAGATAGCAAAGCATTGTATCATCATGCAAGAATTAGACATTTGTATCATAACACTTAATATTTCACCCAATGATCTTGGCAGAAATCTGTATTAGGCAATTAATATTTCCCCTATCAGTTTCAACTGAAGAACTCTTTTCCACTTTGTGTGCATCACTTAGTACGATAAAGGTAATTATCAATTAGAAACACGAAAAATATGGAAAAAGGAACAGATACATACATATTCTCACGATGATAATCTTAAGCAAAGATTATAAACGCAAAAAAATATTAAATGCTGCATATCCAGAAGATCCAATGAGTTAGAAACCAGACATACCTGAGTGACTCTATAATTAAAGTAAGGATCAAACTCGTGAATTACACTCTCGTACTTAATCACCTGTACAAGACAAAATTAACAAACAAAAAAGTCATTGCTCCAAATCCAGATTCCAGAAAAAAGATAAATCAATGAAATACCTTGGATCCATAAACTAAAATGTCATTTCAATGATCGCATTTAAATCCGATTATACGGTACAGATATTGGAAAAAGGAAGAACTTTTACAGAGAAGAGACGGATCGAGAAAGCCAAGACGCCGATGAGTAACAGGATGAAGATTGATAGCACATTTCCGAACGCGTGACGCAGAGTCGACGGTTGAGGGGTCTCCAGGGCCGCCATTGACGGCCAAATCAAGGTCTATCCGTGTCTATATAGGAAACACACACAGTAAGAGTGAGAGAGGGACTGAAGGAGGGTTTTGTGATATCTGTTGTGTAGATACTACTTGTTCAACATTGAGCTGAAGACTTTGTTATTTACTGAAATGACAGATATACCCTTTTAAAATTACTGTGGTTATTCTTGTATAGTTTTTTGATTGGCGGAAGGCCATGTGTCATGATGCCATTGGAGCAGGCTACTTGGATTTGTTTTGTTTTGTTTTGTTTTGTTTTGCTTTGCTTTTCAGTTTTATTTTTTCCTTTTTTTTTTATTTTTATTTTTTTGATATCCAGGTATCCCAACTTCGTCATACTAAATCCTGGACCCCTAACCACCTGTCCCTCAGCGACTCGAGGAGGTTAATCGCGAGTTCCTTTTTCTATTCTTATTATCAATTCTTTGTGTAGTGGTTCAAATTGAGTCCACCTCCCATTAAAAAAAATATATTTTTCTTTCTTTTTAAATATTCACATATTTTTTAATAAAATAATATTACACATAAATCTTTAAAAAATCATTCCTTTTTAACAACACATTCTTCAAAAAATTATTATTTCACTCGTTAAAATATGAAATAATAGAGTCCAAACAAAAGCTGAGTTACTATATAATCAAAGGTTTCTCATGCAATTTTTTTCTCTATTTAGCCCCCCCATTTGGTCGTCTTCACTTTAATTTAATTTATTTCTCATACTCATTTTTAACTATATATTTACATAATAAAATATTTTACGGATAAATCTATAAAAAATTTTTACTTTTTATTTTTTAATCACACATTCTACAAAAAATATTATTCAAATTTTTTTTTTTTAAATCTTAAGGCCACTAAACAAGGGCTTAATGTCATAATGAAGTAGATAAAAATAATTATATATTTAAATGTTAACAAATTAGAAGAATAGATAAATGTCGTATGCTTGTGAAATATTTAGTTAAAGTAACGGAAATAATTTGTCTTTGTTTATGTATAAATTTTTTGTTAAAAAAGATATAGAAAACAAGGTTTGGTTAGAGAACAATGAGGATTACTTATGATTTTGATATCCTAATATTTCACATTATGTGGTTCTATGTTGTTATCTTTTAGAATAATGGTGTGTTTAATTGCAATCATAGAATTTGCAAGGAAAGAAAATAATAACTAAGCAATTCAACTGTTTAGAATTTATTTATATGAAAATTATTAATTAAATGTGTTTGATTGATTTAATTTTCAACCTAGAACATGTTATATTTGTCTATTTTTTATTGATTGATAGATGAGAGAAAAAGAGATTTACGTGGAAAATAAAAACTAATCCCTCCCTAAAGAAAATATTTCCTAGTTTTTGAAGAAAGTGGCCAACTTTTAGAAAATATTTTTTATCAAAAAAAATGTCTATCAAACACTTTAAAAGTAGAAATTTGGGTGAAAAAATGATATTTTCTATGAAAAATAAAACCAATCAAAAACACCATTTATGCATAATCCAATTTTGTCCGTGTTTGAATTCCATTTTAATTTTAATACTTTTTTTTTTTGAACAACACATTTTTCAATAAAATAATGTTACATAAAAACCTTTAAAAATTTCATTATATTTTAATCACACATTTTTCAAAAGATTACTATTTTAAAATACATTTTTTCCAAAAACTTCTTAAAATGGAGCTCAAAAAGGGCGAAACTCCTGTGTGTGACTAATCAAACAAGCATTTTTTTTCTAACAACGTGAAAAGAAAGATTGAGCTTAGAGTACTTAAAAGAATGACTCTGCGTTCAATCCCTCAAAATGGCACAAAACAACTCCTCATAGTGACAAGTAATGAAGCAATTATTATGGAGGATCCCTTGTGCACAGAAGTGTACAATTGGTGAGGGGAACTTGTGATCCAGTTGAGGCATATCTCGCGATTTACTTCTACCCATTGCTGAGGGGCCGATGATGGGTGGTCCAAGATATAGTCTGACGTAAGTTGGGATACCTGGGTATCAAAAAAAAAAAAAGCAATGAAGCAATTATTAAATGGATAAAGTTGTGAGTACATGCAAAACTTTATAGAATTTATATCAAAACTTTTTATTTTATTTTTTCCCCATCTTCCAATGATATAAGGATGGTAAAAAAAAATCGACAAATCCGATATCCGTGGCAAAAGAGACGAGGATAACTCGCTTAATTGGATATTCGAGGCGAGGACGGGTAACGGGTGCCCTGTCCTGTCCTGCTCCGCCCTGTTTAATTTTTTTTATTATTTTATTATTTTTATTTTTGAATTTAATACTTTAAACGAAAAATTTCATGAAATTTCATTAGTTTTAATAAAAATTGGCAACTAAAATTATTTGTCTAAATCTAATGAATTGGGGTAATAAAAATAAATTATCAAAAACTTTTAAAAAAAATTAAATGGAGTAGCGCCCGGCCCCGCCTTGCCTTAAACAAGTAACAGAACGGGGAATTGCTTGACGAGGCGGGGGCGGTTGCCCCGAACCAGTCCCGCTACATTGTCATCCCTACAATGACATCGTGCCATGTGTTATCTTTAAAGATTTTCTGCCAAACAATTCTATACTTGTAGCATGATTGTTACTAAATAGATGCACAAGTTTAAAGTTGGTGCAGTTAGTCCCTACCAATGATTCCCTTGATATTTTAACATTCATTCCTTGATTTGTCTCTTTTCTTTTAGTTAACCGGTCGAAAAATTTGACATGTTACAGTTACATATTATTGTAATTTGTAAGTTGAGGTTGGATGAAAAGCTTTTGCAACTTAAGAAAAGTTAGAGAGAAAGAGAGAGTAATATGAAACATAGAGTTCTATGATGATATTATTGCTTCTTTTTTGTAGGATGGTGAAATAGATTTTACTTCAACCGTGCATTCAAAGAAATTGAGATCACTGTCTGGCCGTTGGTGATTCCTGATGGTGTAGACGACGTGGTACACTTGGCATCACTCTCAGCGAACGATTGCCTAGAGTATTCTTCCTATGAAACTGCATCGTACCCACTTTTATGAGAAAGTTTTAAGGCTTCCACTTGCAGCATTTTCCTTCTGCAAACTGATGGGAAAATATGCACAAGACAATAGGAGGGAGACTAAGGTTTTTGCTAGTATAGGATAATGGTCCATTTTTAATAGAAATATAGCTGAAATTCTGCACATAGGTAGCTTGTTATATAGGACTAAATAAAGATATCAGAATAAAGGAATTCAAGCTTTTGTGAATTAGAAATCTTATGCACAAACTCAGAGAAATTTCTATTGATCTTAATTTATCCTACAATCGAACAACACAAAGTAATTAGTAAAGAATTAAGTAAAATATTCAAAGGAAATCAAAAATTGAAGGAGAAGAAGATTTCAAAATTAACGTTTTCCCTTTTTCATTTAGGCTCATAAAATCATCAATCCAACACCACAAAGGCAACACCAAATTAGAGAACTTGAAAGCAAAGAGAATTGCACACAAAGGTAGGAAGAAGAAGCAGAGAAATTGGCACACAAAGGCACAGTGAAAGGAGGAAGAAGAATCCTGTTTTCTTCAACTTTTTGATGTGGTTAAATGAGAACAAAAGACTCCAATTTATAGGCAAAATGGACAAACAAATTTTCAAATTTTTCTCTCCAATATAGAGTTAAAGAAAATTGGAATAGTTATCAAGGATAAGAATAATATAACCANAAATGAAAACAAAAGACTCCAATTTATAGGCAAAATGGACAAACAAATTTTCAAATTTTTCTCTCCAATATAGAGTTAAAGAGAATTGGAATAGTTATCAAGGATAAGAATAATATAACCATCTAACTTCCACGTGAGAAAAGAGATAGAATTCCCAATTTAAATATCTCCAAAATTGGGTATTGAGCACCTAACTCAATTGGCTGATTTCCTCTAAATACCCATCAGGATTGGGCTATATCATTTGTGGTGTGGATTTTAATAATATTTTTCAATGCCGAACTTATAGCCTATGAAGATAAACAGGTCACGATTTTTAATCATTGCCTAAGGGTTATTTGAGTATCACTAAAATACCCAATAACCTCCACCTTGATGCCAAATCAACTGCAAGTCAAATAAGATAATAATTAGCTTAAGGAAAGAGATTTACAAGTTTGTACCGATATTTAGAAGATAAAGACAACTTCTAAATTTTACCAAT
>CAIGRN010128779.1:0-21298 GCA_903798345.1 Fraxinus anomala
TTACTTTAATAGACAATTTTCATGTAAAACAAAGCCAAAAGAATACCAAAATATCCAAAAATTTAAAAATTTTTCGGGTGGAAAATTATATCAATCAAACATATTTCATTAATAATTCCTTGGAAAATAAGTTTTAGGCAATTACTTTTTTTGAAATTCATTTTCTTTCCACCAATTTTCCATCCTTGCAATCAAACGGTCCCTTATATTTGAGATTGTCATTTGTCAGATTCGTCATGACCTGACGCTATACACGTCTTAACAATGTATTTATTTTATATTAAACTTACGAAAAAATGTATTCACGCTTCACAGCAAAAAATATAGGCAGTTTGAGTAACAATGGAAACTCCAAAGTGGTAGTTGATTATCAAATGATCTACTTACACTGGTTGTGAATCTAGCATCAGCGATTTAAGAATTAGGTTAATTTCACAACTACAAATATTTATGGGATCAATTTCAAAATTAAAAAATATTTCAAAAATAAGATGTGACTTCAAATTTGTTATTTTTTTGTTATAGTGTAATTTGTCACGTGCATGTAAAATTTTGTATCTTTTTTATTTATTTATAAAGAAATTGTGCATTTAAGGTTTGTTTGACACAATTTACCTAAACCTCATTGGTCACTATATCACAACGTCCCAATTGAAGTAACAACAAAACTCGGTTCCATTGAGTAGCCTCAACATCCCAATTGAAGTAACAACATCACAAGTTTCAATCTCTTTCGAATGTTTTAACATCTAATTTTATTTATTTATGAGTAATATATATTTTAAGACATATTTGTAGTTGTATTAGGTGTCTCATCATAACAATTTGATTTCTAATAGGACAAAGCTATTGCAATCAAAATAGGAGATTGAACTATTTTATATAGACATGCACGAAAGTTGAACTCAGAGTCGATTGTTATAGCATGCACAATTATTTGTTCTACGCTTAGAGAACTCAGGCAACAAGCAAAAGTTGCATGAGAGTCGAATGCGGAAGTTTAAGCCCTTGTTTACCAATCTGCATGTGACATTTTATATTCTGGATTTTGGTGTTCAAAAGCAATATGGAGATCATAAGTGGGCCCTCTACCACTTATCATAGACAGCACCCTCCTGAAAACATGGAAATATATCAGTGCAGTTTAATGGTAACACGTAGTCACAATTATAGATATGCATATGTTGAAATCACAACTTACCAGATACTTCTGAATATTTTTATCAATCATATCTATATGCTTCTTATAAAACTCGGAACTCAAAAAAAAAATTCGGCTCGGGCTCGGGCTCGTCTTTTTGACGAGCCCGAGCAGCTCGTGGCTCGTAAAAAACGAGCCGCTCGGCTCGTTTGCCATCTCTAGTAACTGCAGTATGTACCATCTAATACAACAACTGGTCTACAATGTCTCCACCCATCTATTGAACCCCTAATGCGAAATAATGTAGAAATCCATCATATTCGTCAGAACCAATACTGGTTTTGTCCCTCAGTTCTTTACTTCTAGCATATGTAAATAAGCCAGAAGTTTCCCGTAAGACTGCTCAGGGCCCCCTTTATCATCTTCAGTGCAAGTTTTGGGCTCTCCTAACTTTTGCATAATTTATTGCTACTCGATAATAGTTTATGTAAGGTCCCAAAACAACAGATACCAGAGGGATCGAAGATCACAAAGAACAATATAAGTGCAAAATTATAAAAACAACACTTGAAATGCGATTTTTCACCCCGTAGGGTCCGGATGTTCAGTTACCAGGACCTAATCACCCGTTGAGCATCTACAAAGGATATAGCTCTAGATCCACTAAGTATCAAAGAAAAATACAGACACTGTAATCACAAATCCAACATCTAATCTATATACACTTTATACAGATTACACAAAGAACGGATTTAGAGAATCACTAAGATCGATTACAACCCAAGAACATGAAGAACCCTAATCAACACTCAGAGAGAAGGGAGAACAGAGAGACGAAGAGAGAGTTTAGAAGAATCTCGAATGCCAGTACATCAAAAGTCAAGTTAATCAAATAAGATGAACAATTGCAATCCAAGGGCAGATTGTTAGCCACGTGTAGGCTGATTAATAATTATCAAATGAGGCCAACAACCCAGTATTATTTAGAGGTCCAATGCAAGAAGTAAATGGCCCAGCCCAAAAGTATAGTGAGGCAGCCAATTTCAATTAACAATCTCCACCTTAGTGAACTATAATATGACTACTTTAATGGATCTAGAATAGGCTATACTTCTTTGCTTCATATGCTCCAAAAAAAAACCTGCAAAAAGAAAACACACAATTAGTTCAGTTTTATTCAAATAATATAGCTTGAAGTTCTAATTATCACATCAAGTGATATTCAAAATCTTCAAGCAATCTCTAAATTTATTTAGAGGCAAAACCTTTGTCCCCATATCTGAAGGATTGTATTCTGTTGGAATTTTAACCAAACTGATCAAACCTTTTTCAGCCATATTTCTTACAAAATGAAATTTAATATCTATGTGTTTCGTTCTATCATGATAAATAGGGTTTTTACTAAGATGAATGGCACTTTGGTTATCAGTATATTTATGAACAGAATCATCAGCAAAACCAATTTCATTTAGCAGGCCTTTCAGCCGCATACTTTCTTTCACAACATCACATGCAGCAATGTACTCAACTTCAGTTGAGGATAAAGCAACCAATTTTTGTAGTTGTGACTTCCAACTAATACATCCATTACACAAAGTGAAACTATAAGAAGATGTGGATCTTCTATTGTCTAAGTCACCAGCAAAATTTGAATCAATGTAACCCTTTAACTTTATACCTTTTTTGCTCCTTTTAAATTCTAAACCTAATTCGGAGAAACCTTTTAAATATCTTAGCATCCATTTTACAGCTAACAATGAGTTTCACCCAGATTAGACATAAATCTGCTTAAAACACTAATACCATGGGCCAAATCAGGTCTGGTGCAGATCATTAGGTACATAATAGAGCCTATAGTATTAGTATAAGGAACATTTTGCATTCTACAAAATTCATCTTCAGTTTTAGGTGATTGATCACTAGTCAATTTAAAATGATTAGCAATAGGTAAAGAAACAGGTTTACACTCAAGCATAGAAATTTTTTCAAGTATTTTCTTCATATAGGAACATTGTTTCAACAACAAAATGCAATTATTTCTATCCCTAGTTATTTTCATTCTAAGTATTCTTTTAGCTTCACCCAAATCTTTCATTTCAAATTCAATTTTTAACTTGAATTTAATAAAGTCAATTTCAGATTTATCATAGCATGCAAGTAACATATCATCTACATATAAGAGAAAATAGATAGATTCAGGTCCACCCGACCCTTTGAAGAAGAAACAGGAGTCATACTTACTTCTTACAAAACCCAATTTCTGAACAAATGTATTAAACTTGATATACCACTACCCGGGGGCTTGTTTCAACCCATACAAAGACTTTTTCAACAGACAAACCTTTTCAGTTTTGGATTTTTCCTCAAATCCCATTGGCTGATTCATGTATATAGTTTCATTCAAATCACCATTTAGAAAAGCTGTTTTAACATCAAGTTGATCCAACTCCCAATTAAAATGAGCAGTCATAACTAACAGAATTTTGATAGAGGTATACTTGGTCACCGGTGAGAAAATCTTATTATAGTCAATTCCTTCTTTTTGAGTAAACCCCTTAACAACTAACCAAACTTTATACCTCTTATTTTCAAAATCAGAATCCCCTTGTTTTATCTTATAAATCCACTTAATCACCAACCTTCTGATTTTCAGGTCTATCAACCAAAACCCAAGTTTTATTTTTGATAAGAGAATTCATTTCTTCATTCATAGCCTCTTTCCAGAGTTCAGATTCAGAACAATTAACAGCATCATCAAAAGACACAGGTTCTGAATTTACAGAGTCAAAAACAGAAAATAAGGTAACAAAATCATCATTGTTGAATCTAGTTGAAGGTCTTATTTCTCTCATTTATGTATCTCTAGTTAACTGGTAATTACTGAGAGCAGATTCAAAGGTTTCAAGCTCAATTTCAAATTCAGTTGGCTCAGGTAAAAGGTCAGTTTGAGTAGACTCCACCTCAATAAAATCACCTTGAACAACAGCATTTTTCAGATTCATTTTCTAGAACAATTTCCTTAACAGATGTAGATTCAGGAGCTTTTTTATTTGATGATTCATAATAAGGCATATTATCTTCATTAAAAATGACATTTCTAATTTTGATTTAATGATTCATAACAAGGCATGTCATCTTCATTAAAAATGACATTTCTACTAATAATGTCTTTAAAACCATTTTGGCACTTGACCCACAGTCTGTACCCTTTAACATCTTCTCCATATCCCAGAAAGACACATTTTTGGGATCTTGGTTCAAGCTTTCCTTCACTTTGATGTGAGTAAACAGTGCAGCCAAAAACTTTTAATCTAGTATAATCAGGAATTTTACCAGACCACGATTTTTCAGGGACTTGAAAATCATTGGCACTTGAAAGACTTCTATTTATAAGATAGGTTGCAGTTTTTAGGGCTTCCCCCCAAAAAAACTTAGGAAGATCAGAACTGTGAAGCATACATCTCACTTTTTCTAAAATGTATCTATTCATTCTCTCAACAACTCCATTTTGCTTAGGTGTGTATGTTACAGTTCTATGTCTTAAAATTTCAGATTCTTTACAAAGTGAATTAAATTCTGAGTTACAAAACTCAAGACCATTATCAGTCCTTAGTGCTTTGATTTTCTTATTTGTTTAGTTCTCAATCAACAGTTTCCATTGTTTAAAAAATTTAAAAGTATCAAATTTGTGCTTTAACAGAAATGTCCACAAATTTCTTGAGAAATCATCAACTATAAGTAAATAAAATCTAAATCCACTTAGAGTGTTTACAGATGCTGGACCCCAAGGGTCAGCATGTAGATAATTCAAAATTGAAGAAGATTTATGTGTTCCAGTTTTAAAAGGTAACCTTTTTTGCTTTCCCAAAATACAATTTTCACAAAAATCTAACTGTTTCATTTCATCTTTACCAAAACAACCAAGTTTATTTAAAATGGTAAGCCCTTTTTAGAAATGTGACCAAGTCTCTTATGCCAAATTAGAGACTTATTAGATTCAATGTTTAAGGCTGCAGAGTAGTGATGAATGATAGGATCAGTAGAGACAGTATAAATCACATTCAGTTTCAGAGAAGATATGATAGTTTTATTTCCTTGTTTAAGTCTTAAGAGACCCTTTTGAATCATTATAATAAATCTGTCATCCAATTAACCCAAAGAAATCAAATTTCTCTTAAGCTCAGGAACATATCTGCAGTTATCAAGTTCAAGGATGTAGTTGTTCATAGATAGCTTGATCTTTCCAATTCCCTTTATTAGACAACTCATGTCAGAAAAATAATTTTTGTCCTTCACTAAGTTCAACAAATTCAGGAAAATAATTTTTGTTGGGACACATGGAAAGTGCACCCAGAATCAAGGACCCATTCTTTTGGATCTCTTTTAGTAATACTCACAAGGACAACTCTTTGAATATCAGGGTCATTCTTGCAGACCAAGGCTGCAGAGTCTTCATGGTTATTCTTATCCTTCATATCAAAGATTTTCTTAAAACAATCTTTGATTAAATGGTCCGCCTTTCCACAGTAATAACACTTCCTGATTTGATTCTTGGATTTCACATGATTTTTGTTCTTTTCCTTGAATTTGAAATTCTGTGACTTAGCTTTCTTTTGAGGATTAAAATTAAAAGTAGGCTGCTTCTTATTAGGATTCCACTTCTCCTTTATGTACAACCCTTCCCCATATTTAGGATCTTAGATTCAACTTTCAGCTCAAGTTCTTTATTTCTTAAGGCTGAAGTAACAATATCAACAGTGAGATCCCGACCCCCCCATATTCTAAAGCAGTTCTGATGTCTTTATATTTATCACTAAGAGAGTTTAAAAGAGTAACAACCTATTGATCATCAGAAAGTTCCTCATCACAATTTTCTAAGTCCTGAATTAATTTTGTGAATTTGTCAAGGTTATCTTCCAAAATTAGATGAGGGGTTAAATCTAAAATTGTAGAACAGCCTCTGGAGATAACACTTATTAGGCATAGTCTTGGTCAGAAAAAGATATTCCAATTTAGTCCATAAGGCTTGTGCAGAGGTAGTTTCACCAACCTTTCTAATCACATTATCAGACAAATATAAGAAAATGGAATTCCATGCAGTATCATCAAGTTCCTGTCTTCTATAGGCACTTATTTCTGCAGTTCATTGACCATTAAGGGCTGCAACACACCTTTGATGAAGTAAAACAACCCTCATCTTCTGGCGCCAGAGACTAAAGTCTCTAGTACCATTCCATGTCTCAAGTTCAAACTTATGTGCAGTAGACATGATGACAAATAATTTTCACAATTACAATTATACAATACACAGAGTATAATGATCCAGACAATACATACAATTGATCAAGATAAGTGAATAACAGAGATAGCAAGATAATCACAAGTATATGAACTTATCAATGCAATTCACAAATCAGTCAATTACAATTTAGAAACAGTATAGTTTCAATTTTGAACAAGGTTTAAGGGGTAGCAACCCTTTGAACCCATTGCTCCCTCAGATTCCCAGACCTTCGCAGGAGGTCTTGGACAAAGGAAAGCAATGGAGAATTGCTTACCTTAATAACCAAGTTCAAACACTGAATAATGCTATGAGAAATTAAAGAGGGGGGTTCGAAGATAATACCAGATTCTGAAACCTCAATGTTTAAGAGTGAAGAAAGCAATGAAGAAATACCAGACTCGCTCCAATAGTTCTAGTTTGAATGCAGAACAGCAACAAGTCACCAAGACTCAGTGGAAACCAGATGTGAGTCACAGACTCAACCAAGAATCGGAGTGAGTTAATCCAACTCGCCAAACTCATCACGAGTCAGGAACCAGAATCACTAAAACTCAGTAAAAACACGGGATTAACTAGGAGTTACAACGAGTTAAGGCGAGTGAGGATGAAAAAATAATTTTTCCTCACAAAGAACCACTCGACTACCCAAGAACCCAGAACTGCTTCAAGAAACCCAAAGAACCAACAACCCTAACCCATAGACGAAGCTCTGATACCACTTGTAAGGTCCCAAAAACAATAGATACAAGAGGATCGAAGATTACAAAGAACAATATAAGTGCAGAATTAAAAAAAAAACACTTGAACACGCAATTTTTCACCCCGTATGGTCCGAATGTTCAGTCACAAGAACCTAATCACCCGTTGAGTATCTACAAAGGATATAGCTCTAGATCCACTAAGTATCAAAGAAGAATATTACAGATGTTCGAAGAAACCTTTGGTTTTTTCGTATTACTCTCGCCTCAACAATACAGACACTATACTCACAAATCCAACATCTAATCTATACACACTTTATACAAATTACATAAAGAACGGATTTACAGAATCACTAAGATCGATTACAGCCCAAGAACATGAAAAACCCTAATCAACACTCAGAGAGAAGGGAGAACAGAGAGACGAAGATAGAGTTTAGAAGAATCTCGAATGCGAGTACATCAAAAGTCAAGTTAATCAAATAAGGTGAACAGTTGCAATCCAAGGGCAGATTGTCAACCATGTGTAAGCTGATTAATGATTATCAAATGAGGCTAGCAACCTGGTATTACTTAGAGGTCCAATGCAACAAGTAAATGGCTCAGCCTAAAAGTATAGTGAGGTAGCCCATTTCAATTAACAGTTTAGCATGTCCTTCATAATATCTACAAATTTGTATGTAGTTCGCGAGCAGACATACTTGTACTTGATGCTGATAAAATAAAATCACTTTGAAGACACTCATTGTTATAAAGTAATGACGTGAAGGGAAAATACTTTTTGCTTCAATTTATTCAATAAGCCATGGCCTTTATATAGGCATTACATCAACAGAATGACAGAAAAAAATAGCAACAACTAACCCACTATCTTTAACATATACTGAAACAATAATCAGATTCCTAAAGACGAGGACAAATGCAACAAACTAAAAGACTCAACATAAAATAAATTAATAATATTGAAGACTTGGTCAAATGACCCATTGCACGAATATATGTTATCACCATTTCTTTAACTAATGTCTACAAAAATCAGTTTAAGAATCAATCTGCAATGCCTTTCCTAAAGCAGCTTTAGCTTCCTTTGAAGATCAAACTCCAAGCATACTTAGATGCTTCATAAAAACAACTGACTTGAGTGGTTTATTTGCAATCTGTTCATCACTTTTGCAAAACACCAAATCAATAAGACCATCCTTACATAAATCACACAAAAAGTAATACCTCATATCAATGTGTTTGCTTCTCACATGTAAGAGTGGGTTTTTTGAGAGCTTTATTGTAGTTGGACCTTGCTGTTGGTTGTGTAAAACTTCAAGTAACCTCCCCAACTAAATAGCTTGAATGAACTTGATGGTGTAGCAATGAACTCAGCTTTCGTAGTTGACAAAGTCACTATCTGTTGCTTCTTAGATGATCATGTAATAGTTCCAGAATTCAACATAAACACTGCTCCAAAAGTGCTTTTTCTATCATCAAGATCTCTAGCATAATCACTATTTGAACCAATCAAACTTGACCTTTCATCCCTTTTGTATAGAATTCCAAAATCTACAGTACCTTTCAAATATAGAAAAATTCTCTTTGCAGCCAATAGATGAACTTCAGTTGGATTCTTCATGTATCTACTAATTAATTGACTGCGTGCATGATTTATGGTCTTGTAGATGTCATATACATAAGATTCCAAATGATATGTTGGTACCCCAAACTTTATTGACTTATTTTGAGGTGTTACCGATATCATTTCATAATCAAACTTGAAGCGAAAATATTTAATTGAAAATGAAAACCCTCAATTTATTTGAACATTCATATACTGAATTAAATAAACATAAGAGTCATGAAAATTTAGAACAGAAATAAAGAAAAACACAATATATCTTAACAAATTTATTGATTAATGTTTTCCTGAAATTTTATTTGGGCCACCCGCGCACCGTTTAGCCATCATCCACGTTGACATATCTAACTTGAAATGTTAAAATTTGAAGGAATAAGTAATTTAAATTCAGTAGGATACGTGCGTCCAAAACAATATAATAAATTTTTAAACATAAATTTATAACATTCCATACCACCATTTCATCAAGAGTAGTCGGAGATCAATCGAATGCTCTAACACATTTCTATGCAAACAATTGAGAAAAACCGAATGAAATCTCATATTTCATTTCATTAAGACCCGTAGGTCAATTGGCATTTCATGAAATAAATTACGTAAAAAAATTATAATATTGCAAGGACGGATCATCTTGCACATAGTATCCTACCTTCAGTGGATCAAAGAATTTATTGAAGGATTAAAATACGGGCTGCACTCCTTTCACTCAAAATTCTAAATAAAACTTTGAATATGAATAATCTTGGTGTATGTTTTCTTTTGATTTAAAATAAATGTTTAAAAAAGAAGAACACCAAACAAGCTTATTATACAAGAGAATTTGTTTGGATTTAAATTTCAAATCCTCTTTATCTATACACATCACTTTGCAAAAAAAAAAAATAATAATAATAATAAATAAATAAAAAATTCTACCATGCACTTACACATGTCAAAATGAGATAACATAATTTGTTCGGATTTAAATTAGTACAATCTTGACTTCCATTCTTAGATAAATAAAATATGGTAATTTGCAAATAAAAAACATAACCTGAGATAATGCCTTGTATATTGGCTTTCTATTAATTAAATTAAATAATATTAAATTTACTTAATATAAAAGAAAAAATCATGAATGTCCATTCATATGTAGATTAATTTTCGTAATGATAGTAAGCTATAAAATCATAGACATTTATAACCTATTTTACTCTTAATTTCATTAAATGATATATATATATACATGTGTGTGTATTGATTATTAAATTTGATTGGCACGTTAATCGTTTAAGGCATGCATTGTTCATTCTACTGCAAGATAAAGTTAATCACAAGAGCAATAGAATTATTAAGTACACACTAAATAAATATTAGGAAAGCATAAACATCCATCACGTTAATCATATGTGGCATTACAAATGCATAATATATCCGGACATGATAATTATGAGAATTAAGCACATGGTGTTACAAAATCATACCCTTTAAAATAAATTTTGTCTTATCTTATCTAGGTGAAGAGTTTTGGGTACATGATCTTGATCCCCTCTTCTCCAGACTTCTGGAAAAAAAAGTCTACCTTCTTTTCAAAGCATCGTATTGTCGCGTAAATACTCCCCATCCAATCCATTCCTAAGATGACATCGAAAACCTTCATCTCTAAAAGGTACATGGGGCTGTAAATCATTTTCCATTCATTTTGACTGTCATAGTCATTGATTGGTATTAAGTGTATTTTCTAATGGGATAGTAACTTCTAGAACACTAATGGTTTCTTCGCGAAATAGTATGAGATTTAGCAATAAAAAGGGTATAAACTAGGAATGGGCAGCTCCTGAGTATATAAGAACATAAGCAAGTAGTTCAGACATTGATAGAATACTTGTCATCATGTCCTAATTCTTAGTTGTCTCCTGTTGGGTTAAGGCAAAGACTCTGGCTACTCCTTTTTTGCTTTCTTCGTTGTTCCCTTTTGGTGGGGGATTACGACAATTGGTAGCAATATGATCATACTTTTCACATCGATAACACACATTCTTTCCATACAAACACTCGCCTCTATGGGCTTTATTGCACTTAGGACAGAGAGTAAGAACATTATTCGACTTGTTTGACCCTGACCACCTTTCAAAGCTAGCCTTCTTGTTTTGTCCATTTTCTTTACTTTCGTTCAGCCCATTCCATTTCCTCTTTCCTGAAAATTCAGTACTTCCTGAACTGTCTGATCAATTTTTAGTCTATTTGAAATTGCTTGAGCTCATTGTAAAACCTAACTGTACGTGGTGAATTCATGAGATGCCATGATTCCCTCAATTTTTGTGCATAATCCGAGTTCGAACCCATAATTCTCGTAGGCTTGGATAATTTTTGTTGCTGCCCTATGGTTTAAAACAACCTTACAAGACGTAGTCTTCCTAGCGGTCTTTCTAGTTCTAGTCATAACTGTCACATACAAGCCAAGTCCAATTATGCTTAATATTTTATCAGTGATAACACTTTGTCTTTTGTGCTCACATAATTCATTATAAGGATAACATAAAATATTATACTTCTATCGAAAGTTGATTAAAAGTATGCGAGAAAACAATTCATAAATGGAAGCAAATTATATTTAACATCATGCTCACAATTTATACTAGAATATAACATTTCATTTTATTTCGAACATTTCTTGAATTAAATATAAGAAGGTATATCTCATGCTCAAAATTAAATTTAAATAAAACATATTACGTAATACCTTCGGTCTGTCAGATGGTAGTTGATTGGTGAATGCTAGATGCTAAGAACCTTGTTATAATTCTTGTTTCTTAAAAATGTTTACCGAAATTTTCATTTCTTACTAATGGGCTTACCGATACGTGATTTTTTTTTTTTTGATTTTGCAGAAAGTTTTGTACTTTGACTAATATATATGGATAATGGAACAGACAAGAGGCAGTTGGGAAATTTTAACATATTATATATATATATATATATTAACATGCATAATTTTAAAAGATAAATCCGTGAATGTATGCATGACAATGACTAATTAATTTTTTTTAGAAAGTCACTATTCACGGATGAACAATGACGCTGGAATAATGAAAATAATACTATTATAAAAATAGCATTTATTCATACATAAATTTTTCTGCGTATATGCGTATAATTTTTTTTTTTTCAAACTGTAATAACAATATGGAAGAAATAAAATTTATTTATAATGAAATTCATTATATCTACATTCCTTTACAATGGCCATTGTACAGTAACTAGGCACCAGAAGAAAATTTTAATGCATTGGAAAGTGTTCTATTATTAAAAAAATTTAGTCTACAGAATATAAACATTTGCTCTGATACTAAACTGTAACGTCCCAAACGTTATTGACTTAATTTTGAGGTATTATCGATACCATTTCATTATCAAACTTGAAGCGGAAATATTTAATTGAAATTTTAAATTAAATAAACATACAGTCACGAAAATTTAGAACATTTAACAGAAATAAAGAAAAACACAAAATATCTTAACAAAATTTATTGATTAATGTTTTCTTGAAATTGTACTTGGGCCATTCGCGCACCACTCAGCTACCATCTACGTTGACCGATCTAACCTGAAATGTCAAAATTTGAAGAAATGAGTAATTTAAACTCAGTAGTATACGTGCGTCCAAAATAATATAATAAATGTTTAAACATAAATTTATAACATTCCATACCATCATTTCATCAAGAGCAGTCGGAGATTAATCAAATGCTCTAACACATTTCTATGCAAATAATTGAGAAAATTCGAAAGAAATCTCATATTTCATTTCATTAAGACCTGTATGTCAATTAGCATTTTATGAAATAAATTACGTAAAAAAATAATAATATTGCAAGGACGGATCAACTTGCACATAGTATCCTACATTCAGTGGATCAAAGAATTTTTTGTAGGATTAAAATACGGGTTGCACTCCTTTCACTCAAAATTCTAAGTAAAACTTTGAATATGAATAATAGTGGTATATGTTTTCTTTTAATTTAAAATAAATGTTTAAAAAAAGAAGATTAAACAAGCTTATTATACAAGAGAATTTGTTTGGATTTAAATTTCAAATCCTCTTTATCTACACACATACACATCACTTTGCAGAAAAAAAAATTCACCATTCATGTGCACATGCCAAAATGAGATAACATAATTTGTTCGGATTTAAATTAGTAAAATCTTGACTTCCATTCTTAGATAAATAAAATATGGTAATTTGCAAACAAAACAACATCCGTGACTTTGGCTCCATTACCTAAGATAATGCCTTGTATATTGACTTTCTATTAATTAAATTAAATAATATTAAATTTACTTAATATAAAAGAAAAAATCATGAATGTTTCCATTCATATGTAGATTAATTTTCGTAATGATAGTAAGCTATAAAATCATAGACATTTATAACATATTTTACTCTTAGTTTCATTAAATGATATATATACATGTTTGTGTATTGATTATTAAATTTGATTGGCCTGTTAATCGTTTAAGGCATGCATTGTTCATTCTACTGCAAGATAAAGTTAATTACAAGAGCAATAGAATTATTAAGTACACACTAAATAAATATTAGTAAAGCATAAACATCTATCACGTTAATCATATGGAGCGTTACAAATACATAATCTATTCAAACATGATAATTATGAGAATTAAGCACGTGGTATTACATAGTAGTGTCTACCCTTTTTCTTACTCCACTATTCGAAAGTTTCAGACCAACTTCACTTGGGGTGGTGACTCAATTACAATCTTTCATCGTAAACCTGTCAAAAACTTCTAGAGCATATTTCTTTTGAAAAATGAATACACCAGCAGACGATTGCACTACCTCAATGTCAAGAAAATAATGCATTAACCCCAAATATGTCATATCAAATTCCTTCATCATAGACTTTTTAAAATCAGCAAGCATGTATCTATCATTACTAGTATAAATGAGATCATCAACATATAAGCACCCAACTAAAATCTTCTCATTAACACCATATTTAGTGTAAAGAGTGCTCGTATGGGCATTTAATAAAACCTCCCTTAGTAAAAGCATCTATATGACTCTACCAAGCTCTTGGTGCTTGTTTCAGTCTGTATAGTGCTTTCCGTCAACTTGTATACTTGATTCTCGTAGCATTGCTTCACATTTCCAGGAGGTTGTTCTACATAGACTTCTTCTAATTCTCCATGCAAAAATGCTGACTTCACATCTAACTGTTGGACAGACCATGAGTTTTGGGCAGCCATGGGTAACACCAAGCAAATAGTGTCAAGATTTGCTACTAGAGCAAACACTTCTTTGTAATCCACACAAAAATTTTGCTTGTATCCCTTTGCATCGAGTCGAGCATTGTACTTGTCAATTCCACCATCCTTGTTTAACTTTATTTTATAAACCCATTTAACACCAATGGATTTCTGTCCTGTTGGATGTTCGACCAGCTCCCAATTATCATTTTTTCTATAGATCCAATCTCCTCAATCATGGCCTTTTGCTACTTTGAATCCTTGACAGCTTATTGGAATGTAATGGGATCACACTCTAACAGAAAAGCATAATGGACAAATGTATCATTGTTATCGGATTGAACACATTTAATTCATAATCTTGCATCCATAGAGGCTTCTTTCAAACACGACAAGCTTGTAATTAAGCTACATCAGTACATTTTGCTGCTGTTGGTAAAGTTTCACCAGCTGTTGGAGTTGCATTTAGTAGACTTTTAGATATCGAAAGTGAATAAATTTCTTGTTGTAAAGGCTGTTGCCTTTCTTCAACATCACTGTAAAAAAAAAAAAAAAAAATTAATTGGTCTGCTTCACATTCCAATTCCAAGTGCTCCCCTAATCAAAAATTACATCTCTGTTGGTCACAATTTTCTTTGTGAGCGGATTGAACAATTTATATGCTTTGGATGCTTCGCTTATACCAAGAAGGACACATTTTTCATTCTAATCATCAAGCTTCTTCCTTTTCTCATCTAGAATATGTGCATAGGTGATGCAACCAAATTTTTTGAAGTGATTTTACAGATGGCTTCTGCCCACTCCAAGCCTCATTTGGCATCATGTTTTTAACAGAAAAATTAGGACTTCTGTTCAACACATGAATGCTCCCATTCATTGCCTTCGGCAATTTTTGGAATTCTTCCTCTTGCCAACAGACTTCTTACCATGTTAAGGATAGTTTGATTCTTCCTTTCCGATACACCATTTTGTTAAAGTGTGTACGCTGTTGTCAACAGCCTCTTTATACCATGTTTATCACAAAATTTTGCACATTCAAGTGATATGTATTCTCCCTCATGATCAGTTTGGAGGGTTTGGATACTTCTCCCAGCTTCATTCTCCACTAAAGCTTTGAAAATTTTGAATGTTGTAAAAGTTTCAGATTTCTTCTGTAGGAAATAAACCCAAGTTTTATGACAACAATCATTAATAAAATATTTCTTTTTGCCATTGGATATCCGGTTAATAGGACCACATATATCGGAATGAATAAACTCCAATGGTCTATCTGTTCTCCATGCCTTTCCTTTGGGAAATTGCTCACGAAGTTGTTTGCCAACCAAAAATTCTTCGCACATTTTGGAGAAATGAATAATCTCAAGAAGACCAGTCACCATATTCTTCTGTGAAAGGGTTTTCAATCTATGGAAGTTTAGATGGCCATAACGATAATGCCAAAGAGGTTGGATTATTCGTCTTTGTCATAAGACAAGTGTGGACATTCTAGATTCGCAGTGGTGGAACAATCTGCTTGATGTCATCTTAACATGAGCAATTAAATCCCTTTTAGGATCATAGATTTCACAGGCTCCTCTTTTGATTGTAGCCACATATCCCTTCTCTTGCAATTGTCCCACGCTTAAAAAAATGCTCTTAAGGTTAAGAATATAGAAGACATTTGAGATGATTTCAATATTGTCTTCTTTAGTCCTAATTTGAACATCATCCTTTTCCATAACATTTACTTTAGAATTATCACCAAAGCTTACTGAAGTGTGAAAATCTTCATTTAAAGAGAAAAAGAAAGACTTATTACCACACATGTGATTGCTACACCCTGTGTCCAGGTACCATATGTCTGGTTCATACTCATTCTCCTCAACATGGATCAATATCAAGAGTGTTTCTTGTTCCTCCTTTTTTCTGCATAGTTGACTTTCTTTCCCTTTTTTTTTCTTTACGAAGCTTTGCATAGCTTTCAGAATGAAAATGACCAAAACCATGACATCTGTAGCACTCAATCTTGACTTTGTCAAAATATTGATCGCGACCTCTTCCTCGACCTTGAGAGTGATCTTCATATCTGAAACTAAGTTGCTGCCTACTTGCATCTCTATTTCCTCGACCTCTTCTTCTTATTCTATCTTTACCTCGGCCTCTTTCTCTGAACTTGAGGATTAAGCTAAGGTTGAAACTTTTAATGCTTGTTCTTCAATATTAATGTTGTTGCGCCGATTCAACTTTTGTTCATGAACTAGCAAGGAACTCTGCAGCTCGTCAATTGAAAGTTTATCTATGTCATTTGAATTTTTGATGGAACAAACGACATTAAACTTTGGTGTCATTGAGCGCAAAATCTTCTCAACTATGGTGATGTTAGTCATTTTATTACCATGCAGTCTCATCTTGTTTACGATTGATTCTCCCTGCTGCATTTGAAGGGTTTCAAAATCTTTGCGGAGTACTTGAAGTTGAAAGCGGTTAACTTTCACCGAGCCATTGTATTTCTTCTTCATTGAATCCCAAATATCCTTGAAAGTGTTCTTTTGAAGAATGGTCTCCAAAATGGTACGATCAATTGCCTAAAATAAATAATTTTTCACCTTCAAATCCTTCAGCTTTGCTCATCAAGTCTTTTTTGCTGTGCTTCTGTCAGAGGTACTTCTTCTGGTTCAGCATAACTAGTTTTCACAAGTTCCCGATACTCATTGGACTTCAGAAAATTCTCCATTAACATACTCCAATGGTCATAATGACCATCAAATCTCGAAATCGCAGGTTGCACATAGTTGTTGTTCTCTAGCGCCATTTATTCTTGCTGTTGCAAGTAAGTTGCTGCCTTCCCCCCTTTTTTTACCACAGGCCTAGTGGGGGGCTCTGATATTACAGATAAAATAAAATCACTTTGAAGACACTCATTGTTATAAAGTAATGACATGAAGGGAAAATACTTTATACTTCAATTTATTCAATAAGCAATGACCTTTATATAGGCATTACATCAATAGAATAACAGAAAAAGATAGCAAAAACTAACCCACTATCTTGAACACGTACTGAATCAATAATCAGATTCCTAAAGATCAGGACAAATGAAACAAACTAAAAGACTCAACATAAAATAAATTAATAATATTGAAGATTTGGTCAAATGACCTATTGCACAAATATACATTATCAGATGCAATCCGCTGTGAAAAAGCATATGGCTCCTAACACCAAGTCCATTGAATAATTGTGACTGTTCATATTTCTTAACTTCAAATTTTTTATCATTCCAAATCTTGAAGCCCTAAAATACCACTTGCTACAAAAATGTTCAAACATATGAGGATGTTCTCTTTCATATCCGCTTTGCAAACCCTAAATTGATACCCCTCGTGAATCGCATGTAACGCTACTTATGGCCAGCAACTCCTTATTTTTAAATATAATTCCATTGCTTATTCGAACTACATTAGGTTGTGACAGTGATGGATGTAGGGGAGACTGTCCAGTCCCCATTTCAACTTTTTAATGTAAAAAAATATTTTAATGTAGATAAAATTTTATGTGTAATTTTTTATATATTAGATCGACTTGTAATCTGATCCTAAATCTGTTTCTAGGTTGTAATATCACTTGGTAATTATCCATCAATCCTGCTTCTTTGGGAATGGTGACTAGATTACACATCTTTGGCCTATCTCCTCCAATGTAGGTAGTTGTAACCAATATGTTCAAATTCATGCTCTTTCTTACTTAAGCTTAAAATATTTTAAATTTACCCGTAAATTCATCTATAACATTAGGAAACTTGAATCTTATATATCCTACATAATTTATGTTTTAAAAAAAATTAAGTTTCCCATTAAAGCTATTTTATGACACGGTTAACAACATAATTTTGGTAGCAGAAATATCTATTGTTTTGACGATCTGTTTTCTATTGTTTTGACGATAGCAGAAGCAAAGTTTCAAAAATCCAATTATAGATTGATGAGTCTACAGACACTGTTAATATACTTTTAACATTTATTGATTTTGATACCATCAATTGCTCGATAGTGTTCTCCATGGAATGTTAACAACTCTGTCGAATGCTCAATGAATTCCGAAATTGATACACCATAGAACCCTAAAATTCCTCCAACCATTACCGTTTGATGTACAATTGAGAGTGTAATCTCCATTTTGAATTTGAATTCAGCATATTCCCACAAGATAAGCTCAACCAAATCTATAATTGCCTAAAATTGAGCAAAGGCATTTAAAATATCGTTGTGTTACATGTATATTATAACTTATAGATTTGTTTACCAATATATGACGTGGCGAAATTTGACTGAATTAAAATCTTACAAGAAAATACTTCTCGTACATAACTATTTACATAATGATTAAGTGTCAAAATGTAAGTGGAATTTATTTGATTGATGAGATTTTGATCCAATTAAATATCGACACATAATCTGTTTGTAAACAATTATGTAAATTGTTAAGTACATGTAACACAATCATATCTCACATTCCAAATACAAAAAAAAAAAAAAATCTCAATTTCTTTATGTCATTAACCTACATTACATAAGCACAATTATTTAAGTGGTGAAGATATTTTGTTAGCTTTAATTCAATTTATCACCATATCATCAATCTGTTAAAAATATTAGTAAATGATAGTATACAACAAGCATTTTCTTTTAAAATGAGCGATAAAATTGGGGTTTTCATAATGGAGTAATATTGTGAATTTATAAGGAATAAAATTTCGACTGATTTTAGCTAAAAAATAGTTTTTAATAAATTTTGATAAAAAATACATAAAATATTTAGTTTAAAAGTTAATAAAATTTATGATTTCTTAAAAATGTGTTGTTGGAAATAAATTTTAATAAAACAGGGTCCAAAAAATAGAGTAAATTGTCCCAATGGTTACTAAACTTATGTCTGTGTCTTCGACTATTTAAAAAGTTTTAAATGTTTGTGTCTTCGTATTTTCTTTGTTAAAGTTATTGTGCATTTCGCCGCCATGTTACCACTTCTATTAGAGTTGTGATACGGATGTCATGACGAGTATCGCCCAACATTTTAATAATTTTAATGGTTAAAACTCGACATCTAAAATTTTAGTGAACAATCGAAAACACATACATAAGTTTAGTAATTATTAGGACAATTAACTTCGAAAAATAAATTATATACATGACGAAAAAAAGTGCTTTTTCTAAAGGAACGTGCGAGGGATATTTTAATAAATTTTGTGAATTTGAACAGATTTAAGTATGAAATCTATAAATCTTTAAAACTCATTTATTAATAAAATTTTATAAATCCGAATTATTGAAACGTCTAAAACATTCATACCTTTCATTTTTTTGACATTTTCATCCTTATTTTCACATTTTATTGCTCAAAAAGTTATTTTCACCTATTTTCTCAATTAAAAATTATGAAATGACAAATATACCCCTCTCTTTAAATAAAACAAAAAGAAAAAAATTAATTGCAACTACACTCCCAATTTTTTTAAAAAGTGCAAATAAGTCATAAATAAATTATTAAAAGGGTAATTAGTACGTAATATTCCTATCTTTCACCGTTATTGCAAAAAACGTTCATACATTTCATTTTTTGGTATTTTCTCCCTTAATTACACATTTGATTGCGCAAACCATTATTTCTATCCAATTTCTTAATAAAAAGTTGTGAAATGACGAATATGCCCTCATATTTAAATAAAAAAATATTTTTTTTTTATTTCTAATTCTTTAATAATTTATTTGGCACTCATTTGCATTTTTTAATTTTTTAAATAAATTTAATTAGGAATCGTTTGTACTTTTAAAAAATTATTATTTTATTTTCTAATTCTTTAATAATTTATTTGGCACTCGTTTGCATTTTTTAATTTTTTAAAATTTTTTAAATAAATTTAATTAGGAATCGTTTGTACTTTTTTTAAAAATTATGACTATAATTGTAATTAATTTTTTAGCTTTTTATTTAAATATGAGGGTATATTCGTCATTTCACGACTTTTTATTGAGAAATTGGATAGAAATGGATAGAAATGATGGTTTACGCAATTAAATGTGTAATTAAATGTGAAAATACCAAAAAAAAAAAAATTAAATGTAGGAACGTTTTTCGCAATAACGGTGAAAGGTAGGAACATTACGTACTAATTACATTTTTAATAATTTATTTATGACTTATTTGTGCTTTTTAAAAAAATTTGGGAGTGTGGTTGCAATTAGTTTTTTTTAAAATTTATTTAAAGAGAGGGATATATTTGTCATTTCATAATTTTTAATTGAGAGAATAGGTGAAAATGACCTTTTGCACAATGAAATGTGGAAATAAGGTTGAAAATGTCCAAAAATTAAAGGTGTGGATGTTTTTCACAACAATAATGAAAGGTAGAGACGTTATGTGGTAATTATCCGAAAAAAAATGTATTTTGAAATTAATTTGAAAAATGACTTTTAAAGACATCAAAAGTACTGTATAGACGAAACCGACCCATATGACTCGGACTTCAACCCCGACAAGATTTGTGAGCCCAACGGACTCTAGGGTTTCAGAATAAACCTCTTATTAGTTCTCACAAAGCTGTGAATTTCTCTCTCATCAGTCCTCCAGAGTTCTAATTGTTAACCCAAATTCCAAAGTGCCAAAGCCTTCAAATTGATCAACGATGGTAAAATAATCAGATCCTAATAAGTGAAATAATGTTTAATTTTCCTTCCGAAAATCTTCATGCGATTTTCCTATTTTCCCATTAGTTCCACGATTAATTTGTACTTGTATTTGCAGACATTCAAGAGGCGGAATGGAGGACGCAACAAGCATGGCCGTGGACACGTCAACTTCATTCGCTGCTCAAACTGTGGCAAGTGTTGTCCTAAGGTATTTATTAATTTCAATTACATGTATGTTATTTACTGGAGAAAATCCTTAGAAGAGAAGAAATGAATTTCGTTTTTCTAGTTTTATCGACACCCTTCAATTCTATGGTGGATCTGTTTTATTTCATCTTCAGTTTCCTTTTGTATAGGAAAAAAAGAATTACATCTATTGATGTTATCTTTCAGCAAGATAAAGTTTAATGTACGTATATGTGTGTAGCATAATATTAGGATACTGAATTTACTTTGAATTTTTGTTAATACTGTTTGTTTGTAAAGAACTAATTACTGGTTTCTGTAGCTTTATTAATATCTACTTGTTTATGCCTGAATCCCGAAAGTACTGAAGTTGAATTGATGATTGTGTTTCTCAATCCATATTAAAACTTGATTAGTTTATTTTCCATATAAAGAACTTAA
>CAIGRN010128802.1:0-10709 GCA_903798345.1 Fraxinus anomala
ACCGATTATTTCGAGGTCACAAATCAATAATTTTATAGATCACATATTATTTTATTGGTTAGAGATCAAAATTTGTCACAGCTTCTTCTCTAGTCACAAATCAAAAATGTTATGGTCACAGGTTATTTCTCAGCCATGAATTAAAATTTTTTATAGGTCATAGATTAAAAAAAAAAAATCGATTACATTAAGGTGACAGTCATAATTTTTAGATCACAGTCAATTAAATAATTGGTCACAGACACCCATCCCTTCCCATCTCATCCCACCCACGACCACCCCCACAGCCAGCCATTGCCATTGCACACAAACACCAACAAAATCATCGTCGCCAGATCCAATCGACGGCAAACCAAAAACTATGACAATCTCCAGCACCAACAATATCGTAGCCACCACCACAGCCAACATCCCAACCACCACCATTAGATCCACAAAACCACTACCCCCGCCAACACGACCACCATAAACAAAATCACTACACAACCACCGCAAGACAAAGATCCAAAATCTGAACAATCACCACCACCGCCATTTACATAACAGCAACAACCACCAATAAAAACAACCTAAAAACTCCTGATACAGCGAACTGAGACCAGAACTCCAATTAAGTATCACCACCACCGCCATTTACCTGAGGAATGCTTCTCGGGCAGTGATTGGAGCCAGCAGCGTCGCGATGCCACACACCCACAGCAGCGTTGCAACGCTGCCGCGACGCCGACAGCAACATCACGATGCGCCAGCAGTGATAGGAGCCAGCAGCGTTGCGACGCCACTAAGCCACACACCCACAACAGCGTCGCGATACTGCTGCAAATTAGGGCAGCGTCGCAATGCTACTGCAAATTAGGGCAGCGTCGCGAGCTGTGAATTAGAATGGAGACAGGAGGGAAGGGAGGAGATGAGGGAGAAGGGGAGAAGACGTCACAGTTATGAGAGAGAGAGTGAGAAATTAGGGATTTAAGTTGGGGTGGGGTGGAATGTATATAAATTAATTTTTATAATATTAATATTAATATTTAATTAAATATAAAAAACATGTATCTATATATAAAATATCTGACTTTTGCAAACTAAAACTTAAAATCTGATTTTCGAATTTAGATCTCCCAAAAGTAGGGAAAGATATAATTTCCACTTTATTATTCCATATTCAATTTTTTCCCTCTAGTTCTCTTTCAATTTGCTAGAAAAACGAAAAAGCTCGCAGTCCGGCCTATAATAGTAGGGCCCATGGCTGACCCAAGCACAGTTGGTCCGCTTGATTCGACCCAATTCCACCCCTAATAATTGGTTATACTGTCCATTAAAATTAATAGAACACATTTGTGTACCAGTTTGTCGATTTTCGAATTATTTGCTATTAATGCAAAAAAATTATGCCCCAACTTTAAGGGCAAGAAGGCACGTGACAAGAGATGTCCGTGCATTTTTTAGGTCAACAAGCGTGAGTGCCAAACTGAAAATAGAAGCTACAATATTTTTTGCACAATCAAAGTCTCCCTGAAGCATAGTTGGGGTATTTTAGTCCAAGGTTGTGCACAAAATTTTGTCTAAACCTCACTTACATAGTAGTATTCTTAGACTTCATTTGGTTAGACTCTCGACAAAAATACAAGAACACGCGTAGACTCCAAGTTTTCATGCCTTCAGATGCATAATTGGTTTAATATTATCTATTACCCTGACGCTTTCAAATACTTGATCAATATTTGAATTTTTTGTGTTTTTGAGAGGTTGAATATAGGTTTTAGCGTGTTTTAACAAATACTGCAAATTTCGATAGGTATAGAGATATAGTAGTATACGTGAGCTTTAAATGAATCTTTATTGTTTATATTGTGTTTTTACTTGTTCAAAATTTTCACAAAAATATAGGAGGTACATATGTAAAAATATGTTTAAGCTTACTAGAGATTAGATACTTTAAGAACATTTATCAACAATACAAATAAGTTTTTGTCAATTACGAGATTTGAGGATTAAAATGAAAATATATAGGTGGAGCCGGAGTCCTAGTATCTTTGTAAATTTGAATTTTTTTGAAGATTTTAACGCTTCTCAAAGCTTTCTTTTAGTTGATTTTAGGAAATTGTAGTTAAAAACAAACAAAACTTGATTTTCGCTTGTTCAACTAAAGTTAGGTTTAATTGAATTTAAACATAAGAACATAATGTTCTATACTTTACTTATTCTTTATTACTTGTTTTGACACCAAGCACTTGCAGGTTTTCAAGCAAACAATTCCCTTACCGGATTTAGCTTTCATCATAGTCTCAGCATTTGGTCTTGTGATCCTGAAAATGATGGCTTTGTCAGAGAATCTGCAAGCTGATTAGATGTGTGAATATGAGCAACATGAAGCTAATTCTAGGTTGCTTTATCACGATCGAAGCAGAAGTCAATTGCAAAGTGCTTTATCAATGAATAGAGAACTGGGTTTGCTGACAAAAAAGGTGCTCCTAACTCGTGGAAATTGACTTGGGAAATATTCCAAGGTTGAGAAAATTGGTGACCATGTTGAGTTCAACAGCGGTAGACAGAATAGCCCAGTACTCAAACTTTCGTTGAAGAGATAGCAACAGTTTTTTCTGCTATTCTAAGGATCAAGTAATTGGATTAGCACCAAAAGGTAACCTGTTCATTTTAGACCGGTGTTAACTAACACTAACCAAGTCAAATCAACCCGACTTTTTTAACTCTTAACTATGGACATCAATATAACGAACTTTACACGAGTGGCAGGATGAAGGCAAATTACAGTGGAGTCAAGTTTCTTTGTGCTAGAAGCATTGTCGAAATATGAAGGATCCGAGTTTGAGTTCAATGGTAAATTGACATTCCCATTCTTTATTGCTGTTCCAATCCCTTCTAACGGGGGCCACTTGGCTAGTTGGCTTCAGCCTTCACGTTTCTTCTCCTTGCACAGCCTTTCATTACTGCTCGATTTTCAAACGTTTAAAGAGTTTCTTCTAGACGACATCCTTCACCAGGCTATGCCATTTCTTCAGCAACTCATGTTTTAAAATATTCAGTTAGTCTGTTTCTTTAGTATATACAAACACCCTTGTAGGAGGGGAAAAAAGAGATCAAATCGCTCAACAACTGGTTTTCATAAGTATTGCCTCTCACCATTACTGTATTACTTGAGAACTCGACGCAAGGACACTACAGTTAACCCTCTTCTAATTCAAGAAAATTTACAACCCTCTCTACAATAAATTACAATCACGAGAAAGAAGTGGAAACAATCTATCCAAACATCCAAGGAATAGTAAAATATTATAGAACACGAGTTTTATCCTCTTTCCTGTTGCAAAGTCACAGGAGAGATACCAGACTGCGTTTGAAACTATAGGTTCTAGTCGAGGGAGGTGTAAAATTAAGCCCGAACATCTCCTTTGTAGCTACCCCCGGTTCAGTAAAACCAACCAGCTTTGCAACAAGAAATGCACTATCAGCAACGTGGTTCATATCTTCCGTGTTAGTCCACACCCGGTGAGCCAACTGTAGCCTCCTGAGTTTTGTATTGATCCCAATACCCCACTTGATGAAGAGGCTCTCTCTTTCTTGTTCCGAAAGCTTATTTAACATCTGGTTGCTCAGCATCCGTCTCTCTTGACGAAGATCCTTCACGCTGTTTTCACGAAACATATCGGGGGATGAGAGAGTGGGATTAAAATTACATGTTCTCACACTTTGTTTGATATAAATACATTTGTGTCATGTTTGGCACGGAACTAGACAGTACTAAAGAAGAAAAAAGATGCTAAAATATTTTCTTTATAGTGTCTCGTCGTGTCTAGTACTCATACCAAACATGCATATGTAATTGTCTCTTTATGAAAGCTAGCATCAAATAACACCATGTAATATTATTGATGACACTATTGAGCACAGAATAAACAAAATATTAGAAACAGAAACAGGGAAGAGTCAATTTCATGTTACATCAGGTCAAGATGCAAACCAATCAATTACCAATAAAAAGGAGGATGTGAATCTGTTATCAGGAAGGAAGAACTTCCAACAGGATAGCGTATATAATGATCATATAAGTGACTGCTCCAATTACAACTAAAATTTTCGAGAAAAACTTGTAAAGATCTTACCTTGAAGCAAGTGATAGTCTTCGTCCATTTACGACAGTCTTCTCTCCCTGAGAAAATTTGTCCTTTAGGAATATCATCCTCCTCAACTCAACCTCCAAATATATGGAGTCCAAAGGATCACCTTGAAAGAGCAGGAAAAAATAGGTTCGATGCACCAATGAGACATTGCATGCATGCCAACATTCGATTATTTCTTTTTGGAGCCTTTTGAAATCCAAAGGCCAATTATTTGGGAAACTTTTATGCTCGTCGTCTTCTATTGGATCCAGTCCAACATCTTTTAAAGACTTTGAAGTTTGATTAGCCTTCAACTCCATCTCCTTCTCCTGCATATAACATCAAATGCTAAAGAGTAAGAGCATCATCAAACCTGAAGGCTACCAGACATTTTAATATTGTAGCATTAAGTTTTACGAAGAACGGTCAGGTTCTTGAATGAACTTACTGGATTCTCAGAAAACTCCTTTTCAGTTGGAATTTCAGCTAACTCTTTTTCAATAGGAAGCTCAGCCTTTTCTCTTATTTCTGTATTGCATGCATCATTGACAGAAACATCCTCAGCAGTAGAAACTTTCCCCTTTGATACATCAATATCAAAATCGAAAGCATTTTTTGCAGAAGACCGAGGATCTTCTGGTGAAGACCTTTGGGAGTTAGAACCAAAGTTTAAAGCAGATATTTTCCTTTCAAAACCCTCAGGTCTTGAGGTGTACTCCCTTTCTGATCCATCAGGTGGTGTACTTTCACAGTACTGTATCATCTTAAACCATGAAGAAGATGAGTCAGTTATAATACTTGGTTTACAGCTTCTACTTTTTGTCAATTTCAAGCTTCTAGAGCCCCAAGAATCTTTAGCCAGATCATGTGTTAAAGATGACACTTCAAGAAAAGGAAGGCACTTCAATTCTCTTTCTTCATTGAACGATGTTGAAACTGACTCTTTATCTTCTTCCAATGATGCCAAAACCGGTTCTTTATCTTCAAGAGAGGGCAAGGGGTCCGATCCTCTATTCATTTGAATATCCTCCTTCAACTGAGATGACATTAATTCTTCATCTTTTGCTGGAGTAATTAATACTGATTCTGGTTCTAATCCATCACCATTTCTGGATATTCTTAGTGCTGGGAATCTAATATTTTCTTCAGAAGGTAAGCAAAAAGATTCAACAGCTCCTTTGTTAATTGACTTTTCTATCTCGATGCAACGAACTTCCTTGCATAAATCCTCTGAAGGCTCATTACTTTGTTTGTCCATCTCCTCCCATCCCTGAAAGGAATCACTTTCACTAAAATTTGAACTGTTTTTAATGACCCTTGGAGATATATTACTGTTCACAAAGTTTTCCTCAAAATATGGAACTTTTGCAGAATGATCTTGAGAACTGGTCCTACTATGATCATCTGATCCAATATCAATGTCCAAAGACCGAGGATCTTCCCCAATGGATGTCTCTTGTTCTGGTATTTCATATTCGGGTGATTTCTGCACTCGCAGGTGAGGGTAGTGTCCCAAACCTACCTGGAAAGGAATCAACAAAAACAAATATGTAATGTAAAGTAAGATTATATTAAAAAATATTTCAATTTAATAAATGTGTTACCCGTATCATGGAATTTCCATCATCCCCAATCATTTCTAACAAATCTTTAACTTGAGTTTGGGCAATATCTCTTTGCAGAATCAGTTCTTTTACCTCCTTCTCAAGCTACATCAAAAGGCAAAAAAATCAAAAAAAGCCTCAAGTTGTAAAAATCTCGTGAAAAGTCATTGCTGTAAATGAAATCTTGTGGATTAATCCAACTGCGGCCACTTGATTAATCTTCACTGTCCATAATGGATTAATCATGACCTGCTGCTCCCCAAAATCTATGTGAAGAGCAAGTAGTTAAAATAGTCTTAACAGATAAACAAGGCCAGTCATGCCTCAGGCAAAAAGAATGCGAAGAATCAACATTGATAGCTTCAAACTTAATTATAAACAACAACTTGGCTTTGGAATTTCCAACCACATCAGTCGGGTTCCTAATTTAGTTATTTAGAAGAAAAAGAAGCCTCCAGTTGTAAGGTAAATCCACAAACTATCTTGCTTGAGTTCGAATTTCACAATATAACTGGAGGATCTTTTAACAGTTCATCTTTATTTTTACCTTTTCAATTTGCAGGTCTTTTTCTCCCAGCAATGCGGGATAACTTAATGTGGACAAAGTAGATTGGGGACTTCTCAACTCACTCTCTAGTCTTGCTAGTTCCCTCTGAAGATGTTTCACCAATGCTTTATCTGACATGACCAAGTTAACTTGGGCATTTGTAGTCACTTCCTTTGCACAGCTTGCAAAGAGAAGTGTGTTTCTTGATTGCTCAACATGAATGCGTGCAGGGCTCAAAGTACAGATAATGGCTGTTCTAGCATTTCCTGCTAATGACATTTGCAATATGCGAGTTAGCTTTGAATCTCTGTAAGGAATGTGTCCATTTTGTCCCTTGCTGCACATTATTACGAAACAATGTGAGTGAGTAACAAACGAAACTTCATACAAGCACATCAAGCTACTTATGATCTCATCTTGAGTACAACTGACAGGCCATGACAGCATTTTAGCTTCTCCAGTTGAACAAAGTACGTATAAACAGCATGGCAATACAATACTAAATTTCTTAAATCTAAAATAGCCCTACAGTCCTTGCTTTAAGAATGCCAAAGAGATAAAGAATTGACATAAATAGAGGTAAGGAACTCATCAGTGACGTTCATTATTAACCAGATTCCGTAAAAATTAAAACTGTTAATAGGAAAAAATAATATTTCGAATTCATTCTCAAAAAGTTGTGTTAGGAAAAGTAATAGAATCACTAGATCTAAGAATCAATCACATAATTAGATGGGTCATGTAAATATATAGTTTTTAATATAGCTATCGCAATATTAGTATCTGCAACTCTGGAATGTCTGAAGCCTCTAAAGTAACATAAGTTGAAGCACCAAAGCTTGAAGTTTAAAGCAAAATAGAGATTACGAGAAAGGATAACTCAAAATAACTATAAATGATAAAACCAAAAGGCAGCCAAACCCAGGAGAAACTAGTGTCATGCTGCTTTGCATGAGCAAGGAGTCCTTCTCCGGAAAATGACTTTTCCCACTTAAAATGATTTAGTATAGTTTATTTCATTGTACATTAGCATAAATTTTATGTAAGCCCCATCTAACAGTATAAAGCAGGAACAAAAAACTAATACTTATTCTCAATAAATTTCAAGCCGGCTACATGAATCATGTTGTATCACTCCATTATGTTAATTGTTTCCAACAATATGACTAAGCCCCTATTTGTGCCCCATTCTTTAAAAACTCATTTGTCCTAAACTCATTTTCAACCACATATTCTTCCAATAAAATAATTTTACATATAAACNTAAATTTCAAGCCGGCTACATGAATCATGTTGTATCACTCCATTATGTTAATTGTTTCAACAATATGACTAAGCCCCTATTTGTGCCCCATTCTTTAAAAACTCATTTTTCCTAAACTCATTTTCAACCACACATTCTTCCAATAAAATAATTTTACATATAAACCCAAATCTTTTTTCCTACTTTTTAACCTCACATTCTCCTCAAAGTGACTATCACAAAATCTATTTTTCTAAAAAATGGGAGAGTTTGTTTGGGATTTAAACTAAGTATGCAGAAAAGCAAAGAAACAATTCAGTTCACCAGTCCAATGAATTTGCACACTTAAACAACCATAAGAAAATATGACAGACATACACTCAGAGTTCGACTTCTGCCTTTTAGTTTTCCAATTCTAAAATAAATAAATAAATAGAAAATAAGGAACAGTTAAAAACGATTCTTCAAGGAAACAATCTGTGAGAGAATGTAACTTACCTCAGCTTGCGTATGACAGTTCCCAAGGTCAGCAAACTGCGGTTTATGTGGCAACCTTCTTTTAACCTTGTGCCCTCTGACAATGATTGAGATGCCCGTTCACTTCCAGCCAAATCAACAAAATTCTGTATCACAATGAAAACATTTTTTGACTAAAAGACAAGAACAGAAAATCATCATGGACAAGTCACAACTTTTAACCATTGTCGAAACATTAAGAGTATGACCAGTACATACCACTGTAGCTGAAAGAATGCTCGAGTTATCCTTTCCAAAAGCCCCATGAGAAGAGCTTTCAATTGTCTGCAAGAACACAGTAGTCAATAGATGGAATACAAATGCTAGTAATGGTTTGTTATATCAAAGTTCTCGAGGAAACAATTACAGAGGTAACAAGTAGAAATACCAGTCTAATGATCTGATGGGATCTAGAGCTGGTTTCATTAAGGGATGTCTCTCCAATCTGTCTTTGAGCTGCACAAAATTGATAGGAACATTTTAAACTCTACGATTCCGAGTACTATAATGGCGTGTTAGTTGGGGAGTATTAGATAGTGCTAGACAATAAAAAAGAACTTAAAATTTTGTTTATTACACTATATGGTTGTCCTATCCAATGCTCGATATCAAACATGCACTACAAAAATCTAGTCAAGTTCCTTACCTTCGCAAACAGAAAGGAGCTCAATCACATGATCCCAGTTCCTCAAAAGTTCCTCAGTAAGTTTCTCAACTGTGGTTCCTCTCTATTAAAATAGATATAATCAGTTGACGAAAACATTTCTACTACCAAATTATCATATCATCGACAAGAATTCACCTCTGGATCGTCTAGAAGTCTTAACGGAATGCAATCTGCACTGAGGAGGTCTCTGACAGATTCATTGTAGATTTCCATAGCAGAAAACTTCAAAACAAATTCTCTTTCTGTGTGCTGAAAACAACTCAAGTACGAGATTTAGTAAGTGTGTCACTATAGAGTTGACTTGATGCTGCAGATTAATAATAGTAACATTTAGCTTACCTTTTGTATATGTTCGTATATATCTGCTATAGCATACTCAGTAATTCCAGTCATCGTATACGTCTTTCCACTGCTCGTTTGTCCATATGCGAAAACACTTGCTACAATTAAATTTGAAATTTGAAGAGATTCAACAAGACACCACAAACTCAGAAGGGAAAAAGAATTTAGAGAAGAAATGGGAACTAAACTCACAATTCATTCCACTGACAACAGAAAGAGCAACATCCTTAGCTGCTTGTTCATACACCTGTCTCGTGGAGCAATCACTCCTAAATACCCTGTCTAAAATAAAACCATATTAACACACTAGTTAAAAAACAGCTTAATTGATGATAAGGAAAAGCCTGCAAACCTTAAATTACACTTTAATTGTTATTAATAGAGCAATGGTAATTGTCAGCAGTATTACAATGCATAATGTTCGAACAGTAATAGCTTGTAAGCACATATTTCTCAAAAAAGGGAGGATCAAGTAAGAAATAAAACAGAAAAAGAACTCAAAAATAATAAATTGTTTAAAGAAAAACATAAAAATTGTCAAGAAATCATCCTTTTATTTCTTTAAAAAACTTAAATTAGTGTAGCCAACGTACAATCCTCTCATGTATAAGCTAAAATGTGAGTTTTGACATCATTAAGACCCGAAATTGGGAAACATGTAAAACATAGACTAAGTAGCAAGCAATTTAATCCATATATCAAAATTGCAGAATTTACTTACCAAATGTATAGGCAGTTGGATACATTGACCGCTCGGAGGCGGAAAGATTAGCATTCTTGTAGATAATTGTATTATCATTGATACATTCCCAATCTGAAACATCATTCCTCAAGATTTCCTTAGTATTCAACGGCCTCAACCTCACCGACACAAAAATCTTCTCCTCGTGGCCCCCAGACCCTGGCATCACCTCATTTCCACGATCCATTGTCCCCGTTTTCAGTCAAAAAATCTAAAACTATACAATCAATCTGTAGAGATTCATATCAAAATTGAATGGACCAGTTCCCTAGGCAATGTTTCTTCAAAGAAACAAAATGGCTTCAAATTTTTGGTTCACCCAATGATGAACATCTGTTAAACAAACTAATGTATGAGTCAATGGCAATATATACAAATCCAATCATCTATTGTGGTCACCTCTTTGTCTCATTATTGGAGATGGCTCGTCTTTTTCTAATTAAAATTATGTGGTCCACATTTACAGACTGTCAAAATGTCTTGATTCTCATGATTGTTTCCTAAAGATTAAAAATTCAAAAAAAATGATGTGGGATTAGGTTGAAAAATGTAATGATCAAAAAATATGAATTCTTTACCGGGAAAATTGAGGGGGGAAATCTTCTCGAGGGTCGTTATCATAGAATGTTGGAAAATCGAGAAACCTTCTCCTTTGTCACAATATCTCTGTTTCTTCTCCCTGCAGAATGTGATTTCAGAGGAATAGAAAACAAAGAGTTGTGAATTGAAATTGAAATTGAAATTGGGATACTTGTTGGATTTGAAATAAAAGTTGGTTCTTTTTCTTTTTTCAGTCTTTCGTTTGATGCTGGCAAAAAGATGCAAAGATCATAATTACTTATTTTTCTCGACTTTTTTTGGTGGTCCTGTTGGCTTTTGGATTTCTGCTTATAAACAAAGTTAACACTAGATCCAACAAATTTATTAACTAAA
>CAIGRN010128816.1:0-17027 GCA_903798345.1 Fraxinus anomala
TTTTTTTTTTTTTTGTTTTTTCTATTTCTCAATCATTTTGTCCCTTCTTGAAATTTTCTCTGGTTCTAAGTTGATGTACTGAAAGAAATCTTTCCATTTCTCGTCACTTAATCTTGAATATTTGTTAAAGACAATCAGCTGTTGTTGAGCTGTGTCCTCTACAATTCAAAAGTGAATAGTTCTTTTCTTGTGGGTAATCTTGTATATTTTACGAAATTGATTTTTCTGTCTTCTTTATTACAGTCTTTTAGCCGCACTGCTGTTTTCACTCTCTCTCGATAAAACTTCCGAAAAAGCCCAATTTATTTCCTCATCTATGTATTTACCTTTGGATTTCTGCTCTTTTTCATATACTTGATTCGATTTGCTGAACAATCAAAGCCCATTTAAGAATTAATATTTTTCTTTTATTTTTGCCGTGGAAAATTGTTTGATTATTCTGTTTAGCATGATTAACTGGTAGGCATAAATGTCAGTTGCCTGCTGTATTCCAGTTGTTGAATGTGTGTCCTGTTTAGCGTGTGTTCGATGGGTGTGGAAGAAATTTCTGTACACTGCTGGCCGTGAAAGTGAGAATTGGGGCCTTGCAACTGCTAGTGAATTCATTCCCGTACCCCGGATTTGTAGATATATTCTATCAGTTTATGAAGATGATCTTAGAAACCCTTTGTGGGCTCCCCTGGGAGGGTATGGAATCGAACCGGATTGGATAATATTGAAAAAAGATCATGAAAATACTCAAGGGAGAGTATCTCCTTACATGATCTATCTTGATCATGAGAATAGAGATGTAGTTGTAGCAATTAGGGGACTTGATTTGGCGAAAGAAAGTGATTTTTTACTCTTACTTGATAACAAACTGGGGCAGACAAAATATGATGGTGGTTATGTTCACAATGGATTGCTGAAGGCAGCTCAATATGTTTTTGAAGAAGAATGCGAGATTATTAGGGAGCTTCTTGATAGAAACCCGGATTATACATTGACATTTGCCGGGCATTCACTTGGTGCAGGAGTAGTAACATTGTTAACAATGTTGGCATTGAAGAATAGGGAAAAGTTGGGGAACATTGATAGAAAAAGGATCAGATGCTTTGCAATTGCTCCTACTAGGTGTATATCGCTAAACTTGGCAGTACGATATGCAGACGTGATCAATTCAGTTGTGCTGCAGGTAATGATCGATTTGTCTATTTCTCGACCTGTTTGCTTTAATTTGCTTCAAGGATTGTGACGTTTATGTTTATAATAAGATACCAATGGAGATATATGCAGTTTATATTTGCCTACAGGCTATTTTAACTTATTGGTCATTTGAGTAGATTATATTCAAGAATTTCATCATAGACACGTTCTCTTCACATTACACAAGCCCATGGGATTCTGCTATGAAATATACATTTTTCTTGAGGGAATTTCTCATGCTTAGACGATTCTGATAGAATCCTAATAATTTCATGTATACCTCTCTGTTATGACCTTGAGGCTTATTATCTTTGACAAGTTTCTTTTCATCTTTTAGTTACTTTGTCTCATCACATTACACAAGCCCATGGGGTTCTGAGGCATTCTTCACAGATCTTAGAATTAAGGTTGGACGAGACATTTTCGCTGAAGATAAGAATGGAGAAAATATCCATGATGACCCGAGAGAGAGAGAGAGAGAGACCTTTTTAGGTCTTTAAGTGCCAACTAACATTAGATTATGATACATTTAATGTTTTCGCTTCATTTACCCTGGATTGAACATCTCCAGTCTGCCTAAAGTTTATTTATTACATTCTTATCTGTTTTTCTCACTGTTAACCAGGATGATTTCTTACCCCGGACAACAGTAGCGCTGGAAAATGTTTACAAATCACTTTTCTGGTAAAAGGTTTCAGGTCCTGCCATCTTTCTGTATTGCCTTTTTATGATATTTTGTGAATAATCTTGACATCCATTTTAACTTATGTAGAATATTATTGTTTTTAAACTTTCAAGATAAGAGTTGCAAAAATGGATCAATTCATGTTAGCACCAGTGAAACTCAATGACAATGTAATATATCGACTTTCTAACATTTTTTTTCTTTTCCACAGCAATACTTTAGTTTATACATTAAAATATAATTTTTATTACAAAACAAATTCTTGCATTTAGCCTAAAAAGAAAACAGTCTTTGTCAAACCTGATCAAATGGTAATCATCCCAAGGTTACAAGCGCTAGAGAAGTGACCAGCCAGGTCACATTTTCACTTCCAAATTTAGACAAGCTGAAATCAATAAAATTGTTTCCTCTCAATCTCTCAAGGCACTTGCCAAACTCGTACCTGAATATGAGATTTTGAATCCGCATGCACTGACATTTTTTAATTGAGCAATTGTTATTCACATAATACTAATTTGCCTTCTCTTGGATAGTTTCCCGTGCTTGATGTGCATAATGTGCTTGAAAGATACATGCACAGGAGAGGAGAAGATGCTCCAGGATCCAAGGCGCCTGTATGCAGCTGGTCGCCTCTATCACATTATTGTGAGGAAGCCCTTCAGGTATGGAGTGAAGTTTTTTAATATAATGTACAATTTTGAGAAGTTATGGGATTGTAGAGAGAGGAAATTGAACACCACAGTTTGACTTTGCGTTGGTAGGAGTACCTAGAAGTAAGCCATTTCCATGGAGATAAGAAAGAGAGAACTAGGATGGCTCTCATGGCCGGGTTTTGGGGGAGGGGGTTATCTTTATCATTGAACAAACTATACACTGTTTGGAGTGCATGATTGTATTGTAGTCCAGCAGTGCAGAATATGGTGCTGGACTTGTAAGATTTTTGGGAAAACCTCCCAACCCGCACGCATGCATACGAGAAAAAAAATGTTCTGAAAATGAGTCTGGAGGTTGCAAATGGGTCATGGCTACTCTGATACATCCTACGCCTACAATTCTGTTGAAAACAACTAGCATGATAGCATCTGAAAGACAACAAAACCCTTCAAAGTGGGAAATCCCATTATAGGACATAAAAACTGAACTCTGATTATTAGACATAAAGCTCTAGCAACTCTCTCTAGATGATCACGTATCTAAAGTGGCATAATGCAATGCCGAATTCATGTTTTACACAGTTTATGTGATGTGCAGGTTCAAAAAAATTTCACCGGTTGTTAAGACTGCAGTACCGGTGGATGGACGGTTTGAGCACTTAGTTCTCTCTTGCAACTTAACTTCAGATCATGCCATCATTTGGATACATAAGGAATCTCAAAGAGCACTTGATGTAAGTTCTCAGTTTTCTAGAAGGAATCTGCGTATAAAAGCTGAAGTGCAAAAGTTTATTCATTCGTATATCTTCAACACATTAGGTTACTAATAATTTTTCTCACGGGTAGAGTTTTTAATAGTAAAATTGAAAATTCAAGTTAATCTATTAGACAACCTTAAATTCTTCTTGATTTTAGAAACAGTGATCTTCAAATATGTTTTTATGTGTAGATTCTCACATGGGAATGATCTTCCTTGTGCTTTGACTTGCTGTAATGTCTTCTCTATTTGTTCTGTTATAACTCTGTTTATGCATTTTCCTTCCAACTCTCTGTCTCTGTTTTTTGTTTCGAAGATTTGAGAATGAATGTGCAAATGGCACATTTTACAGTTCAATACACGGTCAAATTTGCATTGCTAGTAAGTGCGAGAAACATAATATGGATGTCAAAGGCACATTTACTTTAAATCCTATAAAATTACATAATATACTTGTTTGAAAACAATGTCCGATGACATGATTTGTTAATGAATATAATTTTTGCAGTAATTATTAGGTTTCGGTTGTCAGTTTTTACACACTTCAATTAGAGAATTTTTAGAACTAGTTCAGGTTGGTCTCAGGAGCTGGGAAGAAGGACCAGTACACGTCAGAAGCACTGGAACATGTCTGTTGTACCTTGTAGAGATCGAATAAGACACTCAACTCTAGGCCCCTTTTTGTGCTATGCACTCAACGAATCAAAACTTAATGCTTGATTAAGAAAAATCTCTCTTTCTCAATTCCTACTAAATGAATTTATGATTTTTTATAAGCTTCTTTTAATAAATGATGACTATCCTCATCTTATGTGAGGTTGATGTCGATGAGGCAGGCGACATGTTCGAGTTGCTTTTCATCTTCCAATAGTTGGAGAAAAATGTTTCATGTAGCCGATTCAATATACCTGAAATACTGCTTAGTTTGTTATTGTTGATGTTCATAGGCTTTTCAAGTATATATATAGCAGTTTTAAAAAGTCAAGATTCAATTTTCTTACCATGGTTTTGAATATTACTTTTTTTTCTCTAGTACAGTCACTGCTGGAAAGTGAGCGGATTATGGATATTCCGGTAGCACAGAGGATGGAGCGGCAAGCATCTCTTGCCAAAGAACATAAAGAGGAGTATCGAGCAGCAATAGAAAGGGCAATCGCTTTGGATGTTCCCCTTGCATGCTCCCCTTCGTATGGAACTTTCCAAGAGATGGAGAAAGGAGAAAACTCGACTAGAACACAAGATTTTTCTCTCACGTCGTCGGAGAGGCAAGAGAGCTCGGATAATCTGGCCGGGGTCATTTTTGATACGGATGAGTCAAGGAAATCGAGGCTGGAGAAATGACTTTAGAAGTAGCTCAGAAAACGACATTCATTCTTTTTCGGAACCGTACCTTTGTTGCTTCTCAAGTTCAGTTATTTCACCATTGTTGCATGATGTTGTACCAGAGAATGAAAATCAAATAACAAGAAAAGATATATTAGATTTTTCTTTTTCTTTGTACAATGTAGGACACCTATATAAAGACAACAATAAGATTTTTAACTTTTTGTCACGGCCCTGTTTGTTACACAAAGTAATTAATTAAATGATGGCTATACGACAAGGAATATAATTTATCAAATGATGCCTATATCCGTTCATTGGATGGGCTGATTGGGATGAAATGAATATTGAATTGATGTGATGATAGAGATTTTATATTTATCGTATCTTGAAATACGTTTGACTAGAAACATGGATAATGGATCCACTATAAATTGGGCCATAATTCACAAATGTTTGGAACATATTGAATAAGTAAGTAATATTTGTGAATTTTGAGGCGGATAAAAAATAATTCGATTGATTATAAATAGTTTATAAACATATTAGCCAAACATAATTTAAATGTATTCACAATTACACAATTATGTAACTAATTTGAGAAAGATAAAAGTTACATTTAAAATAAAATATTCCTAAAAAATAACATTTAATAAATTTTAAGTTTAGAGGGTGTTTGATTGTGATTAAAATTAGATTTTTAGTGGATTGTAATAGAAATTTTTGAAATGTGTGATTCAAAAGATACGAGACTCATGAAAGATGTAATTAATATTGATTGTTTGACTTTGACTTAGATTAAAATCAGATTTTACTCCTGTCCGAAACAGACCCTTAGTATTTCTCAATATTGTGAACCTCAGAGAGCTCTATGGAACAATATGTATGAATGGTAGTCTGAAAAAGAATTTTTAAACACAAAATAATCAATTCAGACATTTACAACCATAAACAATATTCTCTTTTCGATCATGTTAGCTAAAAAGGCTGGAATGCGAAAAGACGTCTACTATTAAAGTTAGACCACCTTCACTCACTCGAAGCACATAATTGGATTGTGTGTGTTAAAGCATACACTTGAGCCAGGATGCTAGGCATACGAATTAATCATCTTAATTTGTTATGATTCCACATGTCGAATCCCTCAACAAGTACTGGAGAATTAATCATCTTAATTTGTTAGCCTATATTAACAGAGTGATGAAAGTGTCAACAGTATACATATTACTTCAGTTCATTTCCTTTACAGGTGTACCTAAAATGGAATATTAGAATATCTATTACCTTCCCTTCTCCCGCCTTTCCTAGAGTACGAATTGAGAGTTCTGCAACTATATCTGATACTCGAGTACAGTTTCTCCTGCAATAGACATCGAAAAGTTAAATTACAACTGTCTTGTTTCTGCTAATGATGGTTTAACGAGCCTGCATATGTAAATAATGCCCCCAATATATTCCATGCTTAAATGACGGTTTTTCTAGACACTCCGTGGAGAAAAAATATCTTATCAAATCAAATGGTGGTGAATGATGATGTAACATAGAAGTATTACTGAAAATAAGAATTAGGCAGAGCTCTCTCTATAGAGATGAAACATTCTGATCATATACTGCAAAATAAAAAAAATTTAAAGGCAGCACTTTCTTTCAACGAGCACAAGGACTTGGCGAAGGAGTTCCTTGGGGTGTTAGGAAGCTTTCCACCAAGTTTGAGGTGATTTGGAGTCCATTTGAGTGGATAACGAAATTATTGAGTGGAGACGTGCAGTGCAATCTATTTTACTAAAAAAATCAAGAACAAGAATAAACTAAGCCTTATTAGCAATAAATTTCAAATTGTGCATGCAGACTTGAGTACGTATACAATGCATCCTACAAACGCCAATCTACCGAGAATGTTGGTAGTCATTCAAATCCTAATGAATCTTCGATAGCTAAGTCGACTACTAGTACCTAGGTGACATAGCAAGGAAACAATAATAATTATCAATAAGTTTGTAAAATGAAAAAGAAGTAATATTATGATAATTTTACCATGCATTCTCTTGACAAATCGTTCAAATTCAACGAAGTTGTGCCTTTCCAAGAGAAGTGGGCTGAGCTTTGGACAAGTAAAAGCAGAAAAATGCCTGCCATCTGGATCACTCGTAGGCTTTGCCTTTTCCAGTAAATAGTTATAACCATCCCGGTCATGGAATGGAAGAGCATTTTCACTTGAAACTGGTATGCAAACATCCCAGGCAGCATTCAGTACCTACAATATAAGCTGTTACATGAGAGAGAATAGCGTGCATTTTTCTAACAATTGACCTGCAAACCACTGAGTAACTATGCAAACAAATCAATGGTTAGCTGATACAAAATATTCTCTAACTGGAGAATATGGAGTTCATTTTGAATATCAAGAAGCCACGTACTTGCCAGGCTAATCCCTCGGGCTCAGCCAGTGCCTCAGAGAAGTCAACTTGCTGATCTAACATACTCATTTCAGAACAGGTAAAATTTAGTGCTGCACAGTGTCTCTTCAACATTGCCATAATAGCAGCATAACCATCTCGATTGCATGGATTATAAAATCCAGCAGTTAATTCAGCAGCGTGGCTAGCTGTCTTGTACCACCAATAAATACCCGAAAACTGCATAAATATTTAAAGTATTGACAACATGTGAAAATGGGGTCATGTTAGTCCATAAAAATTTCAAAGTGATCTATATAATGTACATTTTGTGCATAATATACTACACTTTGTATATGTAAAATGATCTTTTTGAATATCCATATCAAATATGCACTTCTTTTCATTTCTATATGATAGCTGGGAAGGATGGATATATATATGACCAGAGGAAGAATAATGTTCAAATATAATCATGCCATCTTTCTGTGACTTGTCAAGTTCATGCTTCCCTACCTAAATAGACATGTAAGATAAGCTTCATGTGATATTTGATTTGTTATCATCAATATAGTACACAGTTGAATTCCATTATCATATAGACTGAACATACAAAGATTTACCATCAAAAGAGTAATGAAGGTTTAAATTTTCTAATTGTGAAATACGGCATAATAATATAAGCTAAGTAGATTCAAGAGTCGCGTAAGTTAATCTTAACATGTTATTTAATTAGTTATCATCAAGACTATACACATTACATTCCAGTATCAAATAGACAGAAGCCACTTACAATAGAATATATAATAACTATAGCTCCAAAATGCATTTTTCATATATTCTATTTATCTTGTAATAAGAAAATTCATCTAACACATTAGGGTGTGTTTGAGCCACATTATTTTGGAAGAATGTATTTTGGAATAGTAAATTGATGGATAATGTGTGGTTGAAAAAGAAGGAAAAGTTATTGATGTGCTGGAAAATATTATTTTATTGAAAAAAGTGTGGTTGAAAATGAGTAGAAGAATAAGAATGAAAAAAATAATGTGGCTCAAACAAGGGCTAAATTGAATTCCGTGGAGCTGGTTTACCTTTGCTGCAATGCAAGTGCCTTCGAAAGCTAACTTTGCCAGAGAAAGCACCCTATCACCATGGTCAACCAAAACCTGAGAGTACCAATTGAGAAAAAACCTGCCATGATATCCATCATAATCACCCCCATCACAGAAAAATCCAGTTTCATGCGGCCGTGAATTGTAGGAACCTGTGTTATCTGGTCCTCGACCCCAGAAGGAGTGTCCCCTAATTTCAGCTGCCTTCCGAAGGCTTTTCAACATATACTGGTCATAGCACTGCAAAGGATGAAAAAACATTGACAGATTGTATCGGAGAGAACTAATAGCTTAAGGAGCTTTGGAAATACTCTCAGAACAATTTCTGGAAAAACATTATAAAAAGCTTGTCCATGAAACTCAACCACATTCATTGTATATCTATTGTACATGTGTTCTACATATATTGGGACAAACTGGTTTTAAGAGTGCATTATGTCTAAAGGGCTGTAACAGTTCGGTAGGTAGCAAGGGAACGGTATGATGGAAAACTCGAAATTAGCAACAATATAATTAAATATGCCATTACCTGGAATTCACCGACACCAGGATACCTCCAACCGTGTTTTACAGGATTGGATGGGTACCTTAGCTCTCCACATGGACCAAGTCCAACAACAACCATAGAAATAATGCCATCGTCAAAGAACTCATCAAATTCAACCCGGAAGCTTCTCATGTAGTCAAAGTAAACCTACATAAGTTTTTCATTAAAAAAAACAACAAAACCAAATCTACAAATTCTTTAAACAAAACTGACTTGTCAAGATGTGTATAATTGTGTGATAATGAAAAATAAAAATTCCTCAAACTATTAAATGGAAAATATAGACTTTGAAATAACTGACCATGCCATCCAGTGGAGGAAGAGGATTGCAGCTATTTCTTTCAAAGGGTGAGGGAAGGGAAATTTTGATCTTAACGGTCACAATAACCCAAGTGAAAGCTTTGGTTCCAAATCAAGTTCATACAATGATTACTAAAAACAGCTTAAGAAAATCAGAGAGCAAATACGAAAAAAATTAGATGCCCTCAAATCCTAAGAGAAGTCGCCATCAGCCTGTAGAAATATTTTTGGCACACTTCGCATAGTACTTATTTGTTCTCAGCAACTTCACTTTCTCACAAACCCCAAAAAACACAAGACATGAAGAAGAAAAACATATTATAGAGTTAAAAACTGTGGTAACTTGAATGCGTTCTGAGAATTAAAAAATCAACAGTGATATCATATTTACTTTCTTGATGTTGAATCGGATACCTCTATGGCAGTCCGGCCTCTCAAAATCCTTTCCTTGTCAACTCCCCATGAAAGACATTCTGGGTTACGTCTTCCTGCTCTATCAGTGAAAAATATGTCAGGATTGCCGCGACCAATTTCGGCCACCCAGTGAGGCAGGGGAATACAAACATCATCACCAACATTACCACCACATTCATGAAAGGACATTACAACCTGAATCCAATTAAAACTTCACAAGTTTTAATAAAATTCTAAAAGAGAAACATATAAGCAACATCAGTTATTTCTTTTGCATTAAAGTCATCAATCTATTTATGCTTTATGAAAAGCTTGTCAACTTTCGAAATATATCAGCCATCATACTCCTAATGAATATGATAAGATTCATAAGTACTTTTATCTGCACCTTTAAAACATAGACAAGATGACATGCTATAGAACAAAAGCACCATAACTGAAGACATGGCATCAACAAAGCAATACCTCATAAAACTTTTTTTTTCCCTTTTAAGAGATAACCCTCAAAAGTCAGAACCATGTGGAATGCCCCCCTGAGACTCACAAGGAGAAGAAACAAAATTGAAGGCCAGGGATGCAGCAAATCTTATGCAGAACGTACCTGTAACTTCATTTTAAGCTGTCGCACGATTTGAAACAATCTCTTGTATCCATTCCAATTGTACTCCTGTGGAGCATGCGCTTCTACTATACCCCACCAGCAATCTACCATAATACCATCGACGTTAATTGATTTCAAGACTTTTAGTTGTTTCACTAAACCGTCGGGATCAACAAGCTCACACTTCATATTGATGACACCCAACTGCCACCAAAAGGATTTGGAATACATTAGAATCATAAATTATGATAGAACTAGGAAACTACTTAAAAAATTTTCAAAACAACAGAGGAGAAAAATTTTCTGATGCCAAATGCAAGCCAACAAACACACAAGAACATAAAGACAATAAAAGGCCAAATGGAAAAATAAGAGTACTCATAGAGCTCACTGGTAGCATAACATAAACAGGAACATATGGAGTGCCAGCGAAATCACGCTCCTGCACCTTTCCAGAAAGGTCAATAACCTACAACAATTGTTTAAACGCATGGAAACATATTAGATATGCATTGAGGAAAAAAGGAATGCAGGCTCAGGCACAAGAAGACCCAAAAACCATAGACAGTTTGATAAAAATACGGCATGAGATTCATATAAGCAAACTGACGGGATAAAGCATAAAACATACTCTTTATTACTTATTTATTTATTTGTTCTACATTTGAAGTTTGCTTCTTAAACATCGCATAGTTTCACGTGCAACTGAAACTAAGAGTTGATCTTAATAAAGAGAACCCAACCATCTCACCTGCCTATTTTCGACTGAATCAATGGAATCTCCAAGAGGAGGATCACTCTGCATGCCCCCTCCCTCACCCATCATAGCTGAAGTCTGAGATCGTGCACTGGAGGACACATCATAAGGAGATGAAGAGGGCACAAGACTGCCTTTCATGTGGCTGGCATTATAATTGACTGTACTCTGATAACCAGGTGAAATGCCTCTCAAGGAAGTAGGTGACGTTTGTTCTGCTGGTGCATGTGGAGATGACAATGTAACCACTGCAGGAGATGTACCTTCTACAGGTCTTGAGCCCTGCACCTATGAAGATAAGTTGTTTACTGTTTGAGATCCCTAGACTATGTTTGGCCACCATTTTTTCAAAAACTCATTTTTCCAAATCTCATTTTCAACCACACATTCTCCTATAAAATAATTTCACACATAAATCCAAAACTTTTTCTTATTTTTTAACTATACATTCTCCAATAAAATATTATTTCAAAATGTATCTAGCCCAAAAATGGGGCTCAAACAGTGGCCTAATAATATTCATATATACAAGAAAAAATCACATATAGTCGCAATGGTGAGTACCTGTGATCTGGAAGGGAAGGTGGTTCCATCAGGAAGAACAACCCAACCAGCTTCCCTTGCCAAAGCAGCAATGACATCATTGATGTCTGCCCTGACTCTAAGATTATAGTTCCCATGCCTCCGAAGTCCAGCCAAAATTTTTGCAGTTATTGCTCTACGTTGCCGCTCCCGTAGCTTCGTTCTCTCCTTCTCTTCTTGAGGCCTACACCTCCTTGATCCTCCTCCTTGTGGAGTTTGCAGCTCTTGAAATTGGTGGTGCTGCATAAACCTATTACTGCTGCTTGTCGATAAAACACCCACATCAACACCAACCATAGCAGGAGTAGCCATGTTCTTCTCTTCATCATCATCATCGTCATCATCATCTTCATCTTTCACACCCATATCAATTTCATCGTCATCATCTTCACTCATTCCGAATCTCTGCATCTCTGCTGCCATAACTTTTCCTAGTTTCTCCTTACTCTTGTTTATCTTCTCTTCTAAGCATAATACTTAAATTAAGCATCCGGATCAAAGCAACATAACTCATACCCCAATATAATGTATAATTAGAACATTCTCTTAGATAGTGAACGCATGTGTTTACATGTCAGGGTAGTCCAACTGGGTGGCTCAAAATTATCTGACAGTAAATGTTATTTACCAAGTAAACAATGTCAAGAGAGTTATAAAGTATAATCGAGTGAATTTCGTAGAGGACCAAGCTTTAATCATATAAAGTCGATCCTTGGAAATATACGGAAAATGCAATAGGAACATACATTACGTATTCAATGCTTTGTTTGCCAGCATTTAACGTATTCGACAGCTATCTTGTATTTCTGCTATTCTTATTACCGCATGTGTCCAACAGATAGCTCGAGACATGCATCATTTACCTTACATCATAATCTAAAACAATAAGTAAATAAATGTAAGTATATCACTTGATTATATAGTAAAAGGACTGGAAATCATTACACTGGCTTCATTACTGCACGCATCCTTTTTTATTTTTTTCAGTTTAAATCAATTTCAATTAAATTAAACTAGTGGAATAAATGTAAGTATATCACTTGATTATATAGTAAAAGGACTGGAATTTCGAGTTCAAGTCATTACACTGGCTTCATTACTGCACGTGATTTATTCATCCATTTTTTTTTTCAGGTTAAATCATTTAAATGAAACTAGTGGAATATCTAAAATAACCAAACAATAAAACATCCAATCAATTCTATTGTATTTTTCCCACTAAATCAAATTCTAGTAGCCACTAGTAAGAATGTTAAAATCTTCACAAAATTCAGCTTTTACGAGAGCTCAATAATGTTTAAAACAACTTACTACGTTTTCGTCTGGCACCCCGTTGAAAAATCTCACATTCCTCGCGTTCAGATCTAAACGGAGGAATAGAAAGCGGAGAGCCCCGGCGAGGTCCAGTTCCCAAGATAAAGAATAAAAAAGGATAAACACTAATTAAATTTCCCGGCGGAGATCCAGCGGCGGAGAGAGAAAGGGGGCGGAGGTTTTACACGAGGGAAGCGTGTGTGGGTAGTGGCACGCGTTCGGACCCTTATCTTCGTTCGTGTGAATCACACGCATAGCTCGTGCCTGGATAGGGACCCATATGTTTTGAGTGGGACCATCGAAATTGATTTCTCACATTTTTGGACCAGTTAGCAGACAATAATTTTGTGACCCCCATAAACATTAAATTTGTTACAAATATTAGATGTCACTCGATTTCGAGGTTTATTTTATGTTGTTTTGAATTTGTTTCAATTTGATTATTTAAATTATATTTATTTTACGACCACTTGGTCCCTTTCATCTCTAAATGGTGACGTTGAGTTTGTCAATTTATATTTTGTTTCGCTTGAATATTCTACTTGAACGGCTTATGATAAATTTGGATGACATTTGTGGAACAAATTAAAAATAAATGATTAAATTGATATAAGACTCGAGATTCTATAAGTTGGAAATTAATGTGAGTTGCAAGTGCCTTTTATTTTTCGATTCAGTTGCATTTTTGTCGTTGAAATTGAAGAGGGAGCATTTTAGCCCTTGTTTAGTATAGATTCTTGAATTTTATTTTATTTTTTTTCAAATTCTTTTTCAATTACATATTAACTCAATAAAAATAATTTTCGCGTGCACCAATAATTTTTCTCTATTTTTTTTAACTGCACATTCTTCAAAATATCGTTTTTCACAAAAAATATTCTCAAAAAATATACATTAATCGGTCCGAAATCTTTATCACTTTTGTTACATTCCATATGAAGTTCCACCTTAGCCGATGTTTGACTAATGTTTATAAACTGCAAAGTCACTTTTTATATATACATTTTAAAAAATTCACAAAGACTATCCACTTATCAATTAGACGTTTTTATATATTTATATTTTAAACGGTTTATAAATACTTTCTAAACGAGCTTTTAGACTCAAAAAGAACGTAAAATATATAACCAATTAACCATACAATGTTTTCACACTATTTTGGAGGTAAATCTAGAGTTCTGTTACATGTAAACACACACATAATCTTAATATCAAAACATAATGCTTCTACACATTAACAACTCTCAGCACATCTTCACAGCCACAAGAGTGAGAAACTTAGAAGGTTGTATTAAGCGTCGTGTACAAAGTCGAAGATTATCGGGCAATGTTCAACTTGATATAAAGCTCATGTTGGATGGCTTTTGAGAAATCAAAAGCTACTTTTGAGACAAGAAAGCTATTTTTGAATATGTTTAGATAATTTTATAAAAATATTTTATTGAGCTAAAAGAGATTTTACTTTTTATATAGAACGGGTCTAAAGTAGTTCTATAAGAAGTAAAAATAAAAATATAAGTCTTACTGAATAGGCCCTTAGTCAATAAATAGATTACAAAAGGGCTAATTTCGCAAGCATTTTGGTAGAGAAGACATCAATCATAAGCAGGGTTTCCTTGCCGGAAAACCTTGGCAGAGCTTTTACATCCAGAACTGCAAGTCACTGTCATAGCCTTCTCTATAATAGCAAGGAAGGGCATTCAACAGTGTTGGGGATATTACAATTTACACATATAAATGTGCATTAATTATATTCTCAAAATGTAAATTTACGTGCGGGAAATCGAACATAGTTTTGATTTACCAAAATAGAAATGATAATTACTTAGGACGAATACGTGACGACGAATTTAATCCTTTCCATTTTTCAACGAAAAAATATTTCATATAATCAAAATAATAGTTAGTTTTTTTTTAAAAAAAAATCAAATCTCAAGTACAAAGAAATTAGAAAATAAAATAGGAAATGCAAGTGATTGATTGATCGAGGCAAGTGTTTGACACTTTTTCTTTAATATGAATTTGCCCAACATCGGTGCTAACGATTTTCAAGTAATTATCTCATGAGATATAACGATCACATCTAGCCATACGAGTACTCCAAATAGCTTAAACCAACGAATTCAAGCGGAGTTTCCTCTTTACCATAACCATGACTTTGATGCAAAAACAAATCACTTCTACAAAGTGTTTTGAAACAAAATCAAAGTGTAAAAATGGAATAGAATAAATAATAAATGTTCAAGGGGTCCTTTACATATAAGGTGAAGGGGTGTGGTTGAAGAGATACGCCCCAAAACTCAGCATTTTTTAAGAAGAGACGCAACACGTTCCACCTCTTGCCTACTGCCCATGTGGCGCTCGAGAGGCTCAATGCAGTGAGCTATCGCTCGCCTACCGTCTAGAGTTGGCTTGCTGCTCGAGCGGCAACCTAACTTGTTGAATTCCAATTTTTCCTTCAAACTTTAGATCACAATTTATCATCCATCCGAAATTGGTTTTTAGATTTCAAATATATTACGACAATCTACTTGACGAGTATAACACGTTAATCTATTCACTTTCGTAATTTGACTATCGGATCAAATCCGAATATTTAACCGAATTTAACACAAAGTCACTTTTTAAAGTTTATACATAACCAAAACCAAATTCCAACATACATCATTCAGCACCTAACAAATTGGCACAAATATTTTCAATGATCCTCCCTCCCAAAGTTCATCTTTCAGTGCTATGGTAATTGAATGGTGTAGTCTTCTACTCTTCTTTGTTTGGCAATGGAAGTCTAGACAGTCTTTAAGCAAGAACCATGTGATTGTTTCTAACCCAAGGCTGAAGTGACTATTTTTGTTGATTATTAAATGTACGAAGACGTGGACTGGAATGCTTACCTGCCAAACTAAACCATCCGGATATGCTAATTGGAACTTCGAATTTCCAATCTAATACTGATTGTAACCGTTATAACTAAGAAATTCATCATTTTCATCAACATAAGGTAAAGGTAATTTTAGTTACAGTCAGTCATTACTGTTGAAGTACATAGGGAACAAAAAAAAAAAGGCTGCAAAAAATTGACCACAATATTTTAAAATTGATTATATGGTTAACACGAAATCAACGTGTAACTCGACGCCACAATGATATCAACAAAATAAATAATTTGACAATATGAACAATGTGCCACACGATACTAAAAACAGCGATATAATGAAGAATAAGATATTTCAAATGTATAGCAATTTCGACGTATGACAATAGTTGTGTGCCCAATGATTCGAAAAATAAATTGACACGGGATATCAAACCTTGGCTTGACAGCAACGAAATTTTTTGCATATGGCTAGTTGAGTGGATTGCCGTGCTGTGCCTAAATGGCCCAACTTGAAATAAATTATTACAAGAGAAAAGCGATTAAGAAAGTCGAGATTCAAATCACAATCAAAAGATACAATAAATATGAATGAATGGAAATTGAACACTACAAGTCACTACAATATAAAAGAGGCTAACTCTTGGCACTACCATGTGTCGCGATTTCCCGTCATCGACATAATTCAATTTTTATTTTTATTTTTATTTTTTTTATTCATTCACTTTCACGCAATCACCACTGCAGTTTTCTCCATTTCCATACGCTACTTCACTTCATCCGCACAATCAATGCAGCAACTTTTCATTTCTTCTCCTTCCATGCCTTCCTTTTTCCTTTTTCCCTTCTTATTTTGCACGAGAAATCGCCGACGACTAAGTAAAACTAATAATCTTTATCCCAAATTCTTTCATATTTCTTTCACAATCCAGATCCCCACTTGGTGATGATTATAAGGATAATCTAAATGTGGGATTTGTTGAATAGGAATTGGAAATTTACTATCAATATATTCTTCTCTCACTAGAAGAGTTGGAATCGAAGGTAAAGATGGAGAAGAAGAAAAAGAGGAAACAACAGCGGCTCTTTAAAACAAGCATGGCCAGTTGTGGTTCGCCCGAAAGATAAATAGCTTTCTTGAATTTGTTTACTGTCATATTCGTCACAGCCACATACTCTATCTCCATTTTCATGCCTAATTTTTCTTCAGATAAGCGATTCTGCTTATTTTGAGATAAAAATAATCTAATAAGCTTCTCAACACTCTGAAAGCCGGGAGCAACTTCTTTTACAGCATTTTGTTCTGACTGTTAAACAATGTTTGTCTGATTCATTATGAGCTCTACAGCCATGGCTGATCGGAGAATAATGTGTAGGGAAAGTGTTTGATAAATGGTCAAAATGATGCCATATGTAAGAGTAATGACTGTGTTTTTCCTCATAGTATGTTAATAAAGACATTTCAGCTTCTCTATCAAAAGTTAATATTCATATGCACGGGCTTTTTTTTTTTTTTTTTTTTT
>CAIGRN010128822.1:0-14872 GCA_903798345.1 Fraxinus anomala
AAAAAGCAAAACAATCTTGTAAAAATTAAGTGTGAACATAAAAAAGTATATTAAAAATAATATGACTTGACATTTAGTAGGTCAAGATGTAATAATGAATCAAATAAAGAGGTGAAAATAGATTGTACAGCGTTTGTCATTTATTTTTTGAATAATTATATTTGCACTACAATACATTTTAAATGTAATGAAAGTCCTCGACTTTTGTTAGTTTTGTCCTTATCTCAACTTTTTTCGTCGTATTTTTATCCTTTGCCTTTTATCAACTAACCTATCTTGTCATTGTTGACGGACAAAAGTCTGTCGCGAGGGAGCAAAAGACTTATTTATCCCTCGTATTTTTTAAAAAATAAGATAAACAACAAATACAAAAGTTGAACAAAATATTTTCTCCATGCTAATAGATTATTTGGACAAAAAACATCATCCGAGATAAAGATATGCTTATTAATTGAAGGTTAACGTAAGAATATCATGAAAAATTTGAGGACATTTATGAAAATGTACAAAAATTAAAAACCTTCATTACAGTTAAAATGTAATAAATTTAACAAAAAACTATAATATCATGAATATAATTACCCTTAATATTCAATACGTGACACATCCTTCTAACATTTATCAATTTATAGTTATAATTTTATATTAATAACATTTTGTGCTAAAATATAAAATAGGCAAAAGGCAAAACACGTTTGAGAATTTTTTTGGTAGTACAAAATTAATTTTTGACCGCGAATCATCCTCATTTAGCTAAAATACGCTTAAAGAGAAAACAAAAAATCTAAATACTTCGACATTTTCATATTTACTTTCGTGTATGATAAGCTAGAATATACAATTAAATAAGACAAATGATCTAATAAATATTGGTATGTAACTTATGCTAAACATCGATGATATGACACTCAGTAATATTTCATTGATGATTAAAAAAGGTAAAGTATCAATAATTAGTAGATTATTTCTCTACTGAACTATGATAAAATTAAAATGTTGACATCATCGTATATTGTACATAGCAGGGCATGCGGGGCCTAGTAATGTAGAGGGTTCTATCAAATTTGATAAGATGGACTAATTAATAAGGTTTAATCTATTTGTACAAAACTATTTACTTTATAGAATTCTTATACTCTTTCACACGAGGGTGTGTCCCACGCAATAAAAAAGAAAAAAAAATTACACATCCACCCCCTTTTGAGTATCTGTAGATTGTTTGTATCTTTAAATGTAGCATGTCTCAATTACAATATTGAACATAGGCCCTAGTATTGTAGCATGGCTATATCAAATTTGATAAGATAGATTAATTAACAATATTGAACAAAACTAAAAATTAAAAATTTCTCTGTCGTATACTAAGCATTCCTCGCAATTCGTTGTGCCATTGTACTTCAATATGCAACATGTACTACCATTCATTTATGATTTACAGCCGGGCTGGATGTGCAAAAAGAAGCCCACAGAATTTCACCTGAATACACACATTTATGGGTTCCGCGCATTTTTTTTAAATACATGGTGGGTCCCGCGCATTTGTGTGTATTCTGGCCAAATTCTGGTGGGCTTCTTTTTGTACATGGGGGGAAAACCTATGATTTATGGGTCAAAATCAACCAAATGGGTGGCTACTCATTGAATCCAACCAAATTTGACACTGTTGGACAAACAAGTTTTATATATTTTCCTTTATTTCCTAATGTGGGAATTCTAAGTTTGTATATATGTTCCAAAATGCACATTCCCCACATACATTATTTTATTTCACTCAAAATGCTTATACTGTCCACTTCTCTGTTATAGCTTAGTTGAAATTCTATGCCCCTTTTATTTTTCATACTTTACAGCATTATTCCATAATTCATATTCTTCATTACTTTTGTGTGAAAAAATATTTGACTTTTAAGGGTTTTAGTGTGTGTGTGGGTTACACTTCCCTAAATGGAATGGCATGGCAGGTTTCGCAATTAAGCTCCTCTTTGGTACATTTTTTAAAACTTATTTTTATGAGACTTCACAGTTTTTCCTATTTTTTAATCACACATTATTAAAAAAAAAAACCACACACATTTTCCAAAATCAACAAGACCCTTGCTAGAAACTAAAGACAACATTCCATTGACAAAAAATAATTTCAACTCATGAGTCGTATACTTAAAGATTTGATGAAATTAGAATCTTTTACAACTCATAATTTGTTTGTCGATAGCGGAGCAAATGGCAATATCTTTCACCCCTACAAACAAGTGCTTGAGATTATGTTGGGGGTGTGAAATTAAGCTCTCTGTCCCAAAAAAAAAAAAAAGAAAAAAGAAAGAAAAATTTGGAATCCCACTTTTGTTTTCAAGAAGATTAAACTTTTATGTATGTTAAATATGGGAAATGTATCTATCTTCATCACTATAGAAGTTTAACTCGCACGTTTGAGACCTTTCCATGGTTGCACAAAGATAGTGGCCACTTTGTGCTTTTTGAGAATGGGAAAAAGGACAAATAAAAATTTAGGTTCATTGATTTAAATAATACTCTTTTTATAATATTTTAAATGCAAGTTGCAATATGTAGCAATGGGGCCTCATTGCATGAAGAATAAATAATTTAGCCCAATTGGAGGGAAGAATCTTTTGTCCTTTCACAGCCTTTTTCAAAATAAATTATTCCTTTTATATGATTGTTTATATTTGGCTCACATCCTCCATGACGTACTTCATACGAAGACACTATTTTAGCACATTTTAAGTCTCAACGTTTTGTACTTTGAATCGAGACATATCATGTCATTACGATACATTCAGTACACTGTTAGAAATTCAGAATAAAATTAGAGAAAGATGCAAGTAAAATGTTTGTCTGTCAATTTTGGTAAGTTTTTTTTTTCTTCCTCAACGTACTAAGTAAACATTTAGCCTCTATTTAGTTCTGCTAAAAAGAATTTTTTGTAGTAAATTTTGATAAAAATTAATTAAATATAAGGTTGAAAAATTGATAAAAATTGTGAATCATATGAAATATAAGATTGAAAAAGAGTTTGAAAAAATGGGGGCTAAATATAGACTTAGTAAATATAAAATTATTTGTCAATTTATATATAATATGGTGAAATGAAGTCCCTATTTGATATAGGTTCTTAAAGCTCATTTTTTTTTTCAAATTCATATTTAACTACACATTTAAAAAAAAAAAAAATACTAATTTGTCATTAAATTTTAAATATATTTTCTTCCACCTGTTATCTCTGTTCTTTTTCGTTTTCTCTCTTTTTTATTGTTTCTCTTCATTCTCCGAAAAAGCAAAATTGTACTTCTTGTGACATTTTTTTTGGATAATTAACATAAAATGTTCATACATTTCAATATTATTGTGCAAAACTTTCTTATTTTTCATTTTTGCATTTTCACATTTAATTGTCAAAAATGTCATTTCATCCACTTGCTGTCAATTGCTCCGTTATTTCAATATTAAAATCAAAGTATTAGCACAAAATGTTCACACCTTCTAATATTCAAACACTAAACGTCCATACCTTTCATTTTTTTTATAATATTTTCACTCTTATTTTCACATTTCATTGCCAAAAAGTCATTTCATCCACTTACCGTCGGATACTCCGTTAATTCAATACAAAAATCAATTTTCTTTTCAAATACCAATGGTAAAATAGTCTCCATCCGTATAACCACTTCTTCTTGCCTTCAAAATAGTTATTCTATAAGTAACAATAATATGAATATAAAAATAATTTATAAAATTATTACATTACGTAAAGAAAAATGGCGTAAAGAATATTGTATTTTACAAAAATGACTATTGTAATGGTGGATTACTAATAAAATTTAGAGGGTTATGCCGGATAATTCAGACGGCTGTACATTTACGTTGAAGCATTAAGGGATTGTTTCATTAGGGGTTGTAAATGGTGATTGAGTTAGATGAAATACAATGTTTGTTACGCTATTTTTTCTTTATTTAATGTAATAATATTCATGTTTTGTGCTAATTACTCCTGCCTTTTGTATTAAATTAACGGAGAAATTGACGGTAAGTGGATGAAATAACATTTTTTTGGCAATGAAAGGTGAAAATAAGGGTAAAAATGTAAAAAATGAAAGGTGCGAACGTTTTGCACAATAATACTGAAAGGTATGGACGTTTTTGTGCTAATTACTTGACCTTTTGTATTGAATTAACAGAGCAATTGACGGTAAGTAAATAAAATGACTTTTTTGCAATGAAAGATGAAAATTAGAGTGAAAATACAAAAAAAAAAAAAGAAGAAGTAATAAAGTATATTAAATAAGGGTCAAAATGTAAATAAAATTTATAAAAGTCCACGAAATCCACAAAAATCATCACTTAAAAAGTTTATAAAAATATTCAAAAGTCCCAATTAAATATTAAGGACGTTTAAAAAGTTTATATTAAATATACCAAAATTTTTGTAGAGTCTTAAAAAGTTTTAATTAAATACATCCTAACTTTTTAAAAAAAATAAAATCTAAATTAAATCCACGTAAATCCGTCGAATATTACCCCCAAAACATGGTTTCAAGGCTTTAATGTAGACAGTGGTAATGGAGGCAAACAGTCCCTCCCACCAAATTTAATAATCAAACTTTTAACTTATTAGGCACCAAAAAATGTCCAAAATACTTGATGTTTACTTTGTCTTTTTATTAGCTTTTCAATATGTTAATCCTCATAATTCTTGATTGGTCCCTACTTAATTTTGAATAACACTACATTTTTCTTAAATCATCGACCACTTGCGAATCAATCATTTTTTTCATCGCAAATTAAAATTTTAAATAAAATTTATATACACTATTAGAGAAAATAAAATTTTTGTCTTCCAACTTATTGCCGTGACAGCAAATAAGTTCTAAATTTTGTTCATCGATATTGAATTATGGTTGAACGATCAATTCTCAAAAACAAAATCGTCTTCTTCATTGGATCATTATACGAGAATTATAAAAATGTGTCACGCTTAAATTTTAGACGACGGTTTAAGTTGAGAAGCAAAATCTAACTTCATGAATTGGACGTGTAAAATTTCAAGCAATTATTAAATGGAAAATAGTTTTCGTTTCTAAACGAGAATCAACTTACTCTTCTTCAAATATTGGACCAATTTACTAATGAGTAAAGATTTGTTTTATAAGACTGTATAGTATCTCAACAATTATGAAACACATGAAGATACGATTCTTTCCAATTGTAGTGTACATATATATGAGTATTGACAATTATTGATTCGAGATGTGTATGACGTACGTATTGATACGAGTCTATAATCTAACCTGAGACGAGTATGATTTACATATTTATTCAAAACTCTAATCCTAGCTAAATATAGTAGTGTCTTAATGTGAAAGCTATGCATTGCCACACATCATAATGTAACATAGTAGTTGAAAACTGGAATTGACCAAAGAAATATTTCAAATTGCAATTATTAGGCTGTAAATAGGCATGGTAGGTCAATGTCGTGTTGGGGTCAGTTCTGAAAGAAATGCAGTTTCAATTAATGAGTAAAAATTGATGTATCAACTAGTTTGGCAACTCAGATTAGGATTTTTGGACCTCAAAAAGACAAACGCAGCGTAGCAAATGTTGACTGCCTGTTACTTTCCGTTTCAACCCATAAATCATTGTGGGACTTTATAGGGGATTGGGGGTGTGCCAAGATTAGAACAAATAAGTGAATATTTTGGAGTTATAAACTGATTATTATCTTTAAAAATATATAATTGCAAGAATTTTTGTAAGAATTCAAATTTTTCGATTCGGGTCTAATGATTCGAGTTATAAATGAACGGAGCCAGGAACTATGTTATTTAATTGGGTGGAAGTCAAATCAAGCCGTCTTATTTTTCATTTGATATTTCAAAACGAATCAAAAATCTACTAATATTGGATCCAAACTTACGACGAATTGGTCATCAATAAACTTGGTCACCCTACCACTGACTAGGGAAGAATGAAACAAGCTTAGGTCTCTCAAAATTCAACTCTACTTTGCTATCCACGTGGCCATTGGATTGAAACTTCCTTCGTGTCTTCTATAATTTCACATGTTATCTAGATTTCAGAATTACAATCTCATGCAATGTCCTCTTTTTTTAAATACATTTCTAGTGTCAACTAATGAAATTTAATTATCAACATCGGAAAAATCTCTATTTTAAGTTAGAGCTGTCTTATAATTCATGTAAATCTTCGTCCGTCAATTATTCATCAAGTATGCATCTAATCAGCATGTAGCGAATAGAAAATGCGTCTCTATTGAATTGTATTCCTTAATCAAACAAAAAGAAAATGAAAACAATTTAAGAAGATTTCGATGGGCTTCAATTTCCATCATTAAAGCGACAATTTTCCTACTAATTGAGAGCGACTAATTCTCAGAGAAGAAAGCAACTACTGTTTTAACCCACAAAATAGACATGGATGATATCGCATTCTAATAATTTGGTGCATTCAACTATGAATTTATGGCTTCTTACACTAAAATATGCAAATAAAATAATTGTGCATGATTACAGAAATAGAAGTAGGGAGACATTTCACAACACTTGATGTTGATTATGTCCTTTATCATATTCAAGAGCTTAGCTTATTCCATCAAATTCATAATAAAATATTTTTAATATATGCACGTAGTTTTTGCTCGTCCTTTTGCACGAGCGATATAATTTTCGTAAAATAAATTGCTAGAAAATTTATTTTCTAAAAAGATCATTTTAAATAGAGACATATACGATGTAAACTCGTGAAAGAGTACTCTAAAATTAAGATTTACTTCTATAGTTGCCAAGAATTGAGATGCGTTAAATTTTAAATAAATATAATAGGGAAATGGGTAATGAATTAATTTATATAGGTTAAAACTTAATTTATTGTTGTTATTGTATGCCATTTTCACTCTAATTGTTTTGAATTTAACTTAAATTTGACTCGTTTCAAAATATAGAAAGCAAAGTTCGAATATTTATGAATAAGTAGTGATATTTGAGTCGATTTCTACTTTTCAAAATTCAGCATCATAACAGCTATTTACACAATAAATTATGCCATTTCTTTCTCCAATCCACTCATTAAGCTCTGTAATCAGATTCTTTATCATATCTAATCCTCCAACTTGGACTACACACTAGATAATGACCTATAATTTTAAAATAAGACCAACTTTTTTTATTTTTATTTTTTGAAAAAAAAAAATGTTAGTAGTACTTAAAAATGCTATAAAATTTCAATTAATCTACTTGTACAATGATGATCGACAGTGTTAGTTAACAATATTAGATGTGGCAAAGTCTGGACAGTTAATTTAAAAAATAGATTTTGAAATTTTTTGAAATAGATGAATGTGATGATGTCAAATCATGATTGTCAATAAATCTTGTCAATCATCATTGTACATGTAGCATGATTGATAAAATTTATACTGTCCTAGCTCGCTCAATCTGGAAAACAAGAAATCGACCAGAACACATTGAATGTTGGGTTGGAATCCGATCGACCGCTTTCAAAAGAGGAAATTATTTTTATTAAGGAGTGATTCGATCTTGAGACGTATAATGCCTTAATGTTTGGTTTTTAATTTTATATTGTTCAAAAATTGAGGGTCGACGTAATTCTTAAAGAACAAAATTTTTACATAATATGTGGTTAAAAAATTGAAAAAAATAAATTTATGTTAACATGTAAAATTATTTTATTAAAAAAATATTTGATTGAAAATGAATTTTAAAGGGTCGGTATCAAATATGACATGTTCATTTGTAATATCTTTTTTCTCGCAGTGTGTATACATTTAAAATTAAATATCTGCTTTGACTCTGATTTAACATTTTTTCTATTTACTATTTGTCTTTATATGTATTAGTGTTCAAGTTATTTTTTGAGATATTAATTAGAGACTCTTTGACATAGAATTCTTAAGAAAAGATTTATGAAAAAAATGATTTTTATAAGAATGTTTCTTTACAAATTAGGGAAAGTTATATATTAACGTATAAAATTATTTAATTGAAAGAATATATTTTTGCAAATGATTTTGAAGAAATACGAGTTTTAAAGAATCTGAATTTAATAGAATTTTAATTTTCTTCAACTTCGTCAAAATTAGATTGGACAATGAATTCAATCAAGAAAATCGAGAAGAAGTTCGAAGTCCAATTTTTGGTTAAATCATATCGAAAAATTGCAAACTATCCCGACAAACCAAGAATTAGCTGATTAACCCTATTTTTTTCATTTATTTAATTTTATAAATATTTTTAGTTCCAGTTCGACATTCATTTCTCTTTTCCCTTGATTTACATTTTCTTTTACTGTTATAAAAACTTTTTTCTTTCCAAGAAACAACAAAAATCAGATTCCTTTTCAATTCTCTCTCTAGAGTTCTCCTTTTCTCTCTCTTGATTTCGTCTGTTTCTGCAGCTGCTCTGTTGTTTGCCCTGTTTGACACCTATAAAAGGACCGCCTCTGCATTCAAGAACTTCTCTATCAATTCTATACACACTTGTGCGTTTGATTTTCTCTCTATTCGGTGCTTATATAGATAGAGAAAATATATTAATAGTGAGATACTATACTGGCGAAAAAATGTATGCTGAAACCGGACTGATGTTCCCTTATTTTCAGAGTTTCCCTCAAGAAGTTCACCAGCTTGATGACTTCTACTACTCACAGAAACCCAATGCTCCATTGGTAATTATATTTTTGCCATCTCTTCTTATTTTCTTGATTGGCATTTAATCCAAAATCTTGACATTCTGTTGTGGAATGATGTTCATTTGGGCTTGAGATTCGTTTTTTGAACTGGGTTTTCGAATTCTATTTTTCTGGGGATTTTTTTAATGGAATTTATGGGGTTTGGAGTTCATATCTCCGAATGTCTTTGATTATATTTTTGTGGGCTTCGTTTCGTTTCTCTAAATTTGGGGGAAAATTAATGAAATTTTCAAGAATCCTACTCCATAATGAATTTTTAATTAGATTTTTTTTAAAATTTCTGAACATTTTCTGGGCAATTATTATTACAGTTTGAATAAGAACAAAACTTAATTCTTATTTGTCTGCTATGTAAAATTGAAAATTGATATGGGGTGAAGAAGAAAAGGAAAATGAAAAATTGATTTCTTTTGGAATGATTCGATTTTTCTGTAAAGTTCTGTTTTCGTGGTACATAAAGGTTATATGAAAAGCATTTGAGGTCTATTTTATGCGCTGGATTTCTATATGAAAGGATAAAAAGGATTGGAATTAATCTTAAAATGACAAGTTCCGTGTTCCTTACTCTATTTACCCTTTCTTCTACGCAACTATGGGTTTACTTCTCATCCGATTCTCTATTTTTTCACTAGGAGTTAATTTCATTTTCAGTGTTATGCTTTCTGATGCCAATTTCTTGTCGAGGATTCATTCTTTATAGTACTCAGAAAGATTCATAATAACTTGACACGCGAAGCTCTGTTTCTAATGAATTTAAGGTCGGCTGAACCAATTCTTTTTTCGTCGTTCCGTACTTATGATTTATTCTTAGCAATTACGTATCTTGTTAATTTCGGTCTCTTGGACTTCACCTTTGTCTTCAAAGTGTGCTAGTGAGAGCATTCAGAAAGATTCAAGTTAGGTAAAAAATGAAAGCAAAGCTAGTGCTTTATCCTTGTTATTCGAAGAAGTTTTACTTGTGGAATTTCCAATTTTGGGAAAAACATATTTTCATTCTCTTATTCCTCGTGCTTTGTAAGTGCTTGAGGTGTTGAGTATAAGCAACTTTTAGGCTTGCTAAGGGTAGCTGAATAGAATTAGCATCCTATGAGCAAAGCCTATATATATGACTTTAAAACTCTTCGCAAAATTTGACCTGATTTTGAAGAGTATTGACGACTGAAATTTTTGTACAGTCTTCATGTAAATTCTAACATGGTAGACAAGATCTAGCTGCCAACATATTTACGGATTTCCTTTGCCTGGTTTCTTTGTCTGCTCGGGGTGAGCTAAAGTTTCTGGAAAGCTACCTACTTCATGGAAAACATAATCCTTTTATATTGCCATGTATATTTTTATCCTCATAGCACCAATTTTCAGTCATTTTATGTTTCAAATTTGCAAGCCACCAGAGTGGGGAATGTGCCAGACATCTATGAATTTGCCCAAATGCATTCAGTTCCACATTAGGACTTCTGCATGGACAAGTCTGTACTTTTCTTCAGTGCCACAACAAATAATTTGAAAATAGCTCTGATTGAAATGTCCCTCGAACACGTGGTTGGAATAGTTATAGATCTTCGTATTAACAAAAGCCTCAAAACATATTTCATTAGTCTGTTAATATTAATTAGTTCATTTAACCTTCGTGTTGGTAAGCCTTAACATATAGTTTGAGAGAATATTTTTCTTGTTATATACATGTCCCCATTTTTATCAATATTACACATTTTTTTCTTACCGAAACCGTTATTAGTCAGGTAATGGTTAGGGCTTTATGCTGTATGGACTAATATATGATGCCATTATTCATCTGTGTTTTTGTTCTTATATATGTTAAGACACGTGAAAGAAACATGTATAATAATATTTGAGGATGAATATGTGATGCTTTTGTACTTGAGATAAAAGTGATTATGCACTTGTTACACATAATCGATTCTTCTTACTTTTGATTCTTAGCGACATGTTTTTCACGGCTTCAAACTTCTTAATTTGGAATTCTAATACAGGGCAACTTCAATCAGACATCCACCATATTGGATTACAATTTCGGGGGAGAAGGGGATCTCTTCAAGGCCCCCGAACCAGTAATTCAAGAACCACTGATTAATCTTGATCCGATGACGGCTGCCATTTCAATGATTTCTTGCGGAGAAAACATTATCTCCCCCCACACACTGAATGTGTCCGCCATTGAATCATCAATTGAGAGTGGGCAACTCCTCAGTGAGGTCTACTATGAATGCAAGAAGGATATTTTGGCTAAAGATGCCACCGTAACACCACTATCTGAAGTCGTGGATATCAAAATTCCGACTGTTAAGATGGATGAACTCCCGAATTCTGATGAAAAAATGCTTCCCGAAGGTCCATTCCAGAAAAGTGAAAGTTCGGGCTGCCTATCAATGGACTGGATGCGCGATGCTCCACTGAGGTCGAATTTTCGGATTCCCGACATGGATTTGGGGGAAGTTCATGGGATGCGAAGAGCATACAGTGAGGGAGACATAAAGGTCAAGTTTACTCTTTCATCTTCTCTCTTCGACATTTATTATCCATTTTTCCTTTACCCCTCGAGACTATTGAGTAGGAGAAAATGGTCTCATTAGGATTTAAGTGGGATAAATACAGCCCAAAATTTCAAGTTACAAATTATATCAATTTTTTTTTTTAACAACGTACTAAAAATAAATATATTAAAATTTCTGGTGAAATGATCAGTTGTCCAGTTCTGTTCCTGTTGCAAACAGAAACCTCACAATAGAAATATTTTTGATTGAGCCCCACATATTTGTGGCGTGTTTGGTAAGGATAATTGAAGTGTACTGGACACTATCAAGTAAGAAAAAGAAACTAATTCTTATTCGTATAGTGTCCAGTATTCCAAACGTGTGCTTTTTGGTTCCATGACAAAGTCCATGAACTGAGAAATGTTTAGATGTTTCTGGCCTTCTAACAGGATAGGGCAGGGTCATTGATACTGAGTTTTTATGACAGACTCTTGGTAATGGTAATATAATCCTCTTACCATCCTCAATGGGGCAACCACAGATTATTGGCAGTTGCACTTCTGAAGGGCGCAAGGAAAAGCTATCCAGATACAGGAGCAAGAAGGCTAAGAGGAATTTTGGCAGAAAAATCAAGGTGAGAGTTTGAAAACTTTTACCAAGTTATATTTTGGTCGAAAATTTATGCAATAGCAGAGATTGGTACTTCCTCCTGCTACCTGAAACTAGGGAAGTGCAAGATTGTAATTTTCTTGCTAGAAATGTCTGCATACATAGTACTTAGAACAGACCATTGTCTTGGACGTAGAGTGTTCCTCATGATTTGATCTTAAGATGCCCAATCATAAATTATGCGTATGGATGCATACTAGCATAATGGCCCATTGTCGTTGGTCCCAAATTTATTTGGAACAAGGATAAGAATGCATTTGACTAAGTTTAAAAGTTTTTACAAGTAAATAAGTTTGTCGTAGTTGTTGGGTGCATACCACCATGAATGCTGGAGTTAAATTTGTCGACGTATTCAACTTGCTCGGAATGCACTAATAATGCATTTTGTTTCAGTATGCCTGCAGGAAGGCCCTAGCAGACAGCCAACCAAGAATCCGGGGAAGATTTGCAAAGACGGAAGAAATACACTCCCAAGTAGCAATAACTCCGAGCAGGACAAAGAAATATAGGGGAAGGTAGTAGTTAGAACTGATGCTGTGATGGAAGTGATCCATGATAACGTTAGCTGGTTATAATGAAAGTCTATGCAGGATCTAGTAATAAGCTGGAGCTTAGTTGATTTCTTGTTAAGTGCAATAATTGGTAGATCAAATGTTCAACTAGAGTTGTATATAATGTTGTTTAATAAATATATTTTAATATATTTCTTAAAAAACCTTGTTGGTAATGAGTGGAACTAGAGGGGTCAAAATGGACTGGACAAACGGTCTAGCTTGTCCATGCCCATGGACTGGTGTTATAATTTAGTGTTTATTTTACTGGATTTTAGCGGGAAACCTAAAAATGAAAATTTGAGGGAAATAGTGCACATGGGCCAAGTTGAGAGAGTCTTGGGACCAAGCCAGCCTGAGATTTGGGTTCTTCACAAGTGGGATTGGGCCAGTTCACTCATTCTAACACCACTAAGTAGTAAGTAGTATGTTAGGTGTCCATGAATAATTTATCGACAGCCTGAGTTCCTTGAGTTGAGTTGGAAATTTTGAAATCTTTTAGGCCTGTTTGATAGTCCATTATTTTTCATGAAAAATGGAAAACAAATTCCAAATTCCACTTTTGCCTTACTTGATACACTTTATTTTTTATGGAAATTTTTTTCCACCTTTTGCTCACATACTCACCAATTCCTTGGTTTTGTGGAAAACCAATTCCCACCTTTTTGGTGGGAATTAACTTTCCAACTTTTTTTTAAGTAATTGGAAAAAATTCTAGATACAATGGTAAAAAAATTTATCACTTTTATTGACAATTTTCATACATAACAAAGTCAAACGAATTGTGGAAAATTATACTAATCAAACACAATTAATTACAATTCCCAGTAAAATAATTTTTAGACAATTCAATTCCATATAATTCATTTTCTTTCCACCCATTTTTCAACTTTACAATCAAACAGACCCTTAGATCAAAATGATTTTAGACGGCCCGACTACCTGTTTTGACGACACTATTTGAAAGCTAGCAAATTTAACTTAAATTCAGAATTTTTTTCGACGGACATCACGAGGTTTCATTCAAAGACAATTAAAACTGTGGTCTCAAACAATGAACCTTCTCTTTTAAACTTTTCGGATAACTTGAATAGCTTTTAAACAATAGTTCTAAACTAAAGGTCAATGCCATCTAAACACGATGATCATGAATGATGACAAATAAGTTTACATCTCTGCATGCTAAGAAAAATGACATGCAAGTATTCTTCGAGGCTACTCTAACAAAGGATGTCGCCTCTTCCATCTCCAAATGTGAGGTGATAAAGTCATTTACCATCATCTCGACCACCTTCAATTTTGAGGTGTTGATAGTGCATTGAACGCCTCGTTGACAGCAACCTCTAAGACGACTAACTTCATGCCGACATGTCGATTCTCTTATCCAAGACAGTTAGAATGGATCCAACCTTTAGCTACGTTGGATGGACCTTCGAAGACCAAGACATTTAGGGTCTGAAGTCGATACTTTATGCTAACTAGCTACTTACAGTTTGATTATTGTGACGTCTCTACAAGGCCGATTGGGAGTCAAAGGACGTGGGAGTTCATAAGCTTATGATGGTTAGGATGTGACTTTTTGGCGCTTGATTTTTAAGCTATTTGGATGAGATCACGTTTTAAGCATTCAAGTTTAATGTTTTAAAAATTGGACTGGACCGATTGGTTCAACCGAAAAAATCATGAACCGGCTTCAAATCTGGTCCGATCATTATCGATTAGTTGGAAGAGGAAAAACCAGTAAATAAATTGATAAGCCGACTGGTTATTGTTTATTGCCGGTTATTTAAGATATTTTTTAAAAAAATTCACTACCGTTTATTAGGGCAAATAGTGGGCCCAGTTCACTTTCCATCAAAGTATTGCTGATTTTGAAGGATAATTCTCATGGACATTGCTATTGATCAACCCGATGACAACTAAAGCTACATGACTACTTTTAAATGAGAATCATCATGCACATTTACTTTGACAATCCAACCTGGGATAAAATTACAGGGCCTATGACCAATTGAAATGCTAAGGAGTTATTCTCTTTGTGTTTTAATTTTTAGTTTTTAATTTATTTTGAGTTTTATATTTTGAGTGTTCATTTTCAGATTACTGAAAACGCATTCTTTTTGTCATTTTTGAAAAATTGTTTTTAAAAATATAAAAATGAAGTTTTTGTTTGATTTTAACTGAAAACAGCTAAAACGACTTTTTTGGCGTTTTTCGTTTTCTTTGTAAATTTTAAAACTAAAAATGACTTGAAAACAGTAAAGAAAACATGCTCTAAATGTTTAATTATATACTGTATTTTACATTAACATGAAATTAAATCCTAGCTCCAAAACACAAACAATTTCAACTGAACAAATCAAATTATTTTGGACATATTAATGATTGGTTTTTGAAGTTTTAAAATAAATTATAAGA
>CAIGRN010128862.1:0-10417 GCA_903798345.1 Fraxinus anomala
GAATGAATCAGATGAACAGTCGACCAAATAATATCTCATCTCAAGTTTTCATCCAACGGCCAGGAGTAGAGCACGTGTCAACAGATCCAACATTTCACATATGAGTAAAAACTTGTTTTAACAAAACACAACTCTTTCCACTGCATAAGGTAGCACAAATGATCAGGGGTTCGAATCCCCAACACTGTGCTTATTAAATTGATTGGATCCCAACTGAGATTTTTTTTTTCTTTTTTTCCCTTTTTCCAGTCGGCTGTGTGAGGAAATAAGAGGATATTTTCGGGTTTTGCTCTTAAATTTCTATTTTCCTTTTGTTTTTAACTGGTCAAAGCCAAAGTGGAAAATCGGTCATTTTCACTTATTTTCTTGGATAAATTTTCTACGTGACCATTTCCCTCCAAATATAGGCTAAAAAGCCACTAGAAAATCATAATCCCTCCAAAGTCCGCCGTATTTCCCATTTTCCATCCATCTCAACGCTAAATTCACACCGAAAATCGGATCTCGGAAGCACTGGCGTTATTGAGGTAATTTAATGGATTTCCTAAAAACTTTTATTGGCTTTCTTTATAGTGAATTTGTTTTATTATCCTATTTGATTTGATTTACGACCTGCATTTATTGCCATTGGAATTCTAAAAACTTCTTCTTTGTTTTATTATCCTAAAAACTTCTTCTTTGTTTGTAATTATGAATTCTTTTACTGATCTGTTGGAGGAGTTGCTTCTTCTGCTTCTAGTTAGTTATAGGGTTATAATTATTTATGATTAATTTTTGAGTTCGAATTGGTTCCATTCCGAATGGAATCGACACGAGAAACGGCGGAATTTTTTGTTTATCGTTCTTAATTTTTTAAACTTAATTCTTTCTTACAGTATTGTTTATGGAATTGGCTGTTTTGCAAGTTCATTGATGTAAAATTTGGTAATATAAATGAAAAAAACTTGTCCGCAAATTAATAAGCACAGCCTTTTGAGTAACTTTTGGTTTCTGAAGTAATATTACTTAAGCGGGAGAGATGATGTTCTTCGAAACATTCACCAATCAGTAAAACTGGATACAATTATTGGAAGACAGAAAACATGTTTTTTTTCCCTTTTTCTGGAAGGAACTGGGGATCTGATTTTGGAAAATCTGCTAAAAGCTAAACCATGTTGGCATGATAAAACCAAAAATCAAAGATTGCAAGGCAGATATCGAAAATGTTTGAAGATATAGCAATTCAAACATTTATTCAACGAATCTTATATTCTTTTGCCTTTTAACAATTCATTGAGCCATATTTTCTAGTCAATTTACTAACTTTACTACGGTTACCTGTGATGCTGCCCTTTTAGGCTTTAGTTTTTTATTTGTGTGTTTGTATTTAAATTGCAAAAACTACGCCAATGGTGTAGCAATTTGATGGCCAAATTGAACATCCTAAGAATATATTGTATTGTGTTCTTACATTGTAGCGTTGTCTTTCTCAAGAAATCATAACTTGTAAAAAATTAAGCTCAATAAACTTAAAATCCTACATTGGGTTGAGTTGGATCGGGTCAGCCTAGCATGGACACTCACCTAAATTGAAAGAAGCGCTTTTTCTTTTGGGTAATATATTGCTTTGTTTGAGCTGCAATTGATCATTGTTTTATATTCATTATAAGATAGAGCATCTTCTTCTAGAAGGATCAGCATTCCTGTTTTTTTTTTTTCCTTACTTTCATGCACATAAATGTTACTTTAATCTTTTCTTTCTCATTCGAGGAATTTGACTTGAATGAAGGCAGTATTGTAAGCTAAACAGGAAATGTGGGGGGAACATTTTTGGGAAATCAGGTGCTTGTCTTTTCAAATACTCACTTTCTATGTCTGTAGTAGTTGTGAATATAAACCAATGATTGCCATTTTACATTGTTGTTCTTGTTTGATTATTTTCTAGGCTCTGCATTACTTGTGTAGTAATTAATTCCTTAATTGGATGTTCTTTAAGCATTGTGATTTACATATAAGTTATGACCATTGACAACGAATTTCATTTACCCCAGTGTTGAACTAATTTTATGAAATTGATAACTAGATTTACGTGTTCGATATCTACCATCACCATAAGGTAAAGCGTGTGATAAGGACTGAAACCGAGCCAATTAGTCCAAGTACGAAGCATGGATACAAATACGGGACACACAAGTGGTGAAACTCAAAAATATTTTAAGCTATACATGTATATAATATCTTCATTTCTTTTTTTATTCAATAATATTAGTACTTTTTGTAGCTTTGATTTTGAGTATTGAGGTGATATTGTGAATTTTTAGAGTGACTGTTTGCTGAATTACTAGAGCCAACAAAATAAAAATATTCACGTATTTAAAGACAATAGATGTAAAGAAAATTTAACATAAAGTTCGTACAATTTTTCACTCAATATTTGACCTCTTTACCTAATTCTGTTTGTCATATCCTTGAAGTGTCAGGGCCATCTTCCTCATGTGTCGAACATTAAACAACATTTACAAAATTAAGGTATTTTAGTAAGGAACTAATGTGTCTAGTGCCTGTGCACTTTTCTGATGTGGCCAAATCCAGGGTAATGGAGTTGGATAAATGCTATTGAGACAACATCAGGTGTTTGAATCTGTGTAGATGGGAGCAAGGAGTTCCATTTATTGGTTTTAGTTATTTGCTGTGAAGATTTTTCACCGAGGGAAGATTTTATCTATTATTACTTGTTTCAAGGATTTACTCCTTTCTCTTTTTCTTTTCGGAGGTGGGGGATGGGATGTGAAATAGAACAAAAGGAGAAAATTTGTGCACTCTAATCATTTTCCTTCTCATGCTCATTGATAAAGAGGCGGAAGTGAAATATGGATATGGAACATCTAAGACTGGGAAGTACTGGAGGTGCGGAAGCAGTACTAGGCCTTCAATTCAACTCAACAATGTCTATTGCTTATCACTCCCTTTTTGGTTCCCACAATGACATAACACTCCTCGAAATTGATGAAAAGCTCGTCCCTGATATCCTTCAGCAAAGGTATGTAGTTTTATTTTATTATTGTTTAGGTTATTTTATTTGATCCAAGTCCTATATTTTATCCATACATCATTTTCATCTTATTCTTATTTATTCAATAGAGTAACTATAAGAGGACAGCCTGATGAAGATGCAGTTCTTTGTACTCAGTCAAAAACCTATGCCCTTAAATTTGTGGGGACATCCAACTCTGTATTTCTTATACCTCCTTCAGATAAAGCTGTGGAAGAATGTAATGAGAAAGATGATATGACCATACCGGTTGCATCGGTTATCAAAGTTGCACCAGGCAGCATGGAACTTGTTGAGGTTGCACCTAAATTAGATAAACTTAAATTTCTCCTCTCCCAAAATCCTTACAGTTTTGACGATGCTTCAGACATGGACATCTTTCATGAGAGAGAGAAAATGAATACAGGCTTATACAGATGGGACGATCTTGCTGACAAGGTACAGGCTAGCGATGAGGAACTAAGGTCTGGGCTACAAGCCCTTTTGGCAGTTGAAATTGATGGATACTGGCGAGTTTTGGATGACAAATACATGGATATGATTCTGAACATGCTTCTGCATGATGTAATATTGAATGATTGGTCCTTTAATGCACTTAATGAAGATGAAGTTCTGCGTGCACTAGAAACAGATGGGTTTCCTTGCAATATTGCTATGCATTGCCTGAAAGTCTATGGTAACAAGGTGGAAGAGCATATTGGTGAAAGTTGTATGTGGAGGTTGGAGGAGAGGCGCATTTGTGTGCACTTTGCGAGAGAGATCTTGAAAAAGGGTAAGATGAAAATGGAAACTTTTATGGCAGAATGGATACGAAAGGTTCCTGATGGTATGCATGCAAGTTTTGACATGTTGGAAGGGGAAGTTCTAACGGAAAAGCTTGGGATAGAGACTCTAGTTTACAATTTCAGCATATCTTCACTCCCATCAACCCCTGTTCAGCGTTTTAACATACTATTCCGAGAGAGGCAAAAGTGGGAATGGAAGGATCTACAGCCATATGTCAGGTCTGGTTCTGTTATTTTGAATACTCGCATAATCTGTCAAGTATTTGTACGTACTTTATATGAGAAGCTTCTCCTAATTGTTGATAATGTCGATTTATAGGGATCTAAGAGTGCCGGGACTTTCTTCAGAAGCTATACTCCTCAAATATACTCGGAGAACTCAGCCAACTGTGGATGCTGAACCTGTTTTCAGTGCAAGATAGTCTTCTCACGTATTACGTCTATTTTCTAAGGTAATGTTTGTTCATGTGGAACTTTTGTGTTAAATTATATTATTATACAAGAAGTTAAGAGCTGTTGGCTTATATTTTCATTTTATTTGGTTGACTGAAGTGATAAACGTGTTTATAGTAAAACGCACTTATTACAAGCCAAGAAAGGAATCAACAATATACCATCGTGGCATGCCTAATACATTTGGATACGCTAAGTAATATAATTTGTCAAATGTTTTTCTTTCTAAACCGTGTGATGAGTCTCGTGAAGTGGAGTTCGAACTCCGAAGAATGTAATAACTACTCCAAATTATGTACTTTATGCCTCGAGTAAGAAAATAAACACAAAGAAAAAGCATCGAGAACAAAGAACTCTTAAACATTTAATAAATTGTGCATCTTTTAAAACGAAAATGGACATTTTTTCAATACTATCTGCTACAACAGTAAAGAAAATAAGCTAACAGATGGAAAATGAGTTAACAATGAAGAAGTTGACAGCAAGAGAGCTCCCTCCGAGGCAGCTGTGGATGGATTCTTATTTGTAGCTATGCATTGCAGTCAGATTCAAGTGTATGAATGTTCAATCCACGACTCTTCGCAAATTTTCAACCACGTCCCAGATTGAATAGCCCTTGTTTGGTGGCCTTAAAATTTGAAAAATGTAATTTTGAATAGTATTTTTTGGTGAATGTGCGGTTAAAAAGTAAGAAGTTTAAGGTTTACGTGCAAATATTTTATTATGTAAATGTGGTTGATAAGCATGCACAATCAAAGATTGTATTTTCAAATTCTATTTCTATCCACATGTTGAGCGAGTAAGAGTATTTTCAATACACTTTCTACAATTTTGAGGCAATTATTAAAGAATTTTCAATATTGTTACGACATCTTTCAAATCTCCTAGTGTTTTGAAAATATACATACGAACAATTTAATACGAAACCAAATACTTGCAAATGCCTAATTATACTTATAAATTAAAATCCCAAAAAAAAATTAAAAAATTACGGCGTAAATGAATAATAACTTGAATACGACGTTAAAATATTTTGCAACTCAGAAGGTAAAATAGCAAAGCACGACTACAGCATGCAATTTAAAAGCTTTAGAAATCGAAGTGCAGTCTTCCAAATTTCGCAGGGGGAATTTATTAAGATGCATTGATTTTTGTCAAGTTCAAAATAAAAATAAAAATAACACTTAATAAAACAAAGCTAAAACTGATGAATTCACACGAAGAATCGGCTGGTTTACACTAAGAACCGGTTGGTTCACGTGTAAACCAGCCATTTCACCTCATTTAAAAAAATATATAATAATAACTGGTTCAATTCTGAACCCTAGCTTTCTACAACCATTTTTTTTTTTTTTTTCAAATATCAATTGATCAATTGCATAACATTTGTATTTCTTATTTACCGTTCAGTCAACCTTTAACCCAATAACCTTATTAGTCATCCAATTTATAGGTTGGTTCATTAATTATTTTTCCCTTTAAAAGTCAGCATTTGAACTTTCAGTTTTATATTAAATTAAGCACTTCATCTGCATCGACATAAATGTTGTTGTGGCTAAGAAAAATAGTGGTTTATTATGAAAAATCCATTAGCACATGATACAGACTGAGATTCTTAAGAATCCGTCATCATCTTATTGTATCGACATAAATGTTGTTGCGGCTAAGAAAAATAGTAGTTCGTTATGAAAAATCCATTAGCACATGATGCAGACTGAGGTTCTTAAGAATCAGCCGTGACTTCTTGTTCTTGGTTGGGTTCGGATTTTATTTATTTAATTAACATACGTTTCTTTTTATATTAAAATATTAATTTTACCGACCACCTAAGCAAAGGAACATGAACAAAACTGTACTTCCAAAATGCATTTTTTTATAGAGAAAACGCGTCTCACAATTTTATCGAGTTGGATAATAGTGTGATCGTTTTCTTATCACAACTTAGACGTGTGTTTGGGCCACATTATTTTGGAATAATGTATTCTGCAATAGTAGATTGATGGAGAATGTATGGTTAAAAAAGAAGGAAAAATTATTGATGTGATGGAAAATATTATTTTATTGAAAAATGTGTGGTTGAATATGAGTAGAAGAATGAAAATAAAAATTTTAATATATACCAAACAGAGGCTAAAGGGCTAAATCATAATGAAAAAAAAAGTTCAATGACTATCTCGAGCAATTTTCTTGCTTCACGCGCACCGCTCGTGATAACCGCCACTGTACACATATTTTAAAAATAGCAAGACATGCGTTTCTCCCGTTATTTTAGTTCGATAGACCTAAAACTCAGAAACCCCCAATTCTATCAATAACTCAACAGGTACTTTTTCATTTCCCTATGGATATATTTTTTTGTTTTTATCAATAAGGATTAATTTGCTTGCTCATGTTCATTATTATTGCTTGAAATATTTATAAATTTTGGGTTGACTTGTCTTTTTCTAGCTTGAACATTAAGATCTGTTGCAGTACTTGAATTTTAATTGCGTTTATTACAGATATTACGGGATTTGGTATTTTTTTTTATTTTTTTTTCATTATCATTCTTTTGACTTTCTAATTTTTCAAGTTTTGGTTAATGATTTTTTTTTAGATATTTTGTTCAATAAATTGATTGTTATTGGGTTTTAGGAAATGGGTTGTTATTGTTTATCTGCTTGCAAGCAATTAGAAATTCAGAGCCGGGATTCGGGGCTGAGTAACTATTGCTTTTTAGTGGATGTCAAAGTCTTATGTGCGCTCATCGTTGATACTTGAATTTTGAATAAAGTTAATAATTGGTTGATCACATCCTTGCTTTGTTGAAAGTTCCAAAACCTGGGTGTTGTAAAATTTTGAGTGAACCTGTTGTATTNTTTTTATCTACACCTTCTGTAGGATCTACAACGAACTATCCACTTATTATCCACGCATTTTATAAGATCCACATCGTATAAGCACTTAAAATCACTACCAAAAATCACAGATAAAGAAGTATTTTTTACCTTTATGATAGTCAGCTGTAGTAATGCAGTGCTATATAAGCAAATCTGGGCTTGATGATGGTATATAATCAAGAAGCTGTTGAATCCCTTGGTTGTAGCACTAAGTAACTTAGTTGTTTAAATTTTGTAATTTGAATTGTTTTCATACTTCTGGAGAATTTACTATTTCGCATGAACTTCAACTCGTAAATTTAAGTGATCGTAACCATTAAACAGTTGAAATCACCGTCATAAATGAACAATTGCATTATTTGATAACACAACCATGATAACTTAAAGATAAAACTGCAATGTAGGAAATCAGAAATATTACTGAATGTAAATTATGTAATATTCCAGTGCTAGCATGAAAAAAATAATAAAATAATCGACATAAAATAGGGAATTAAATGAAAACCTCCAATATATACAAATCTCATTCAAGTTTTTAGTACAACTCAATAACCTCTAGACTTTATCAAATTCTTGGATGAAAAAGACGAATAAGATAAAGATATCGAAAAATAATGTACACTTCAGATGGTACTCATTGAGCAAGAGATGATTTTATTTGATAGTTTTAGAGAAAGATCCCAACCCATATTTGTTATCAAGTTTCTTACACTGAAAAGTGAAGAATAGAGAAAGATAGAATTCCAGCTTTAGATAATTCTTTGTTGTCAAGGTTTGAAGATATTATAAAGAATAAGAATGAAGACAGTATGGCTAGAATTGAAGAAGATTGATGAGATTAAGGGAGAAAATGAATAATGAGCCTCGGCCATAACAAAGTAGAGGCAAAAAGGAGTGTGAGGAGAGAAGCTAAAAGTTGTAGTAGCATTAGTCACTTTGGTGTAGACCAAAAACAAGTCCCTAAATAAGATTTGAGTTGAAGTATTATAAAGGAGTCTTTAAGACACTAAGCCTTGAATTGTGAGCTTTTCATGCCAGCGTCCTATACGACCAATGTATTGAAAGCAGGTTCTGATCTACCAGTTTGATTTTAAAACTGGGAACTGGTCCTTTTATACACTAAAAACTGTTTGGTTAGAAACTGGTAACCAACCCGGCCAACAGCCTTTTGAACTGGGATCCTGTCAAGTTTTTACCAGTTCAGACATTTAGATTTTATTTCTTATTGTATATTTTTATGTCTACACTTATTTTCTAAATAGAAAATAAACAGTAAAGCTCAAAAACCCCACCAAATTCTTGGTAACCATCTCCATTTATCGAAACCCATCTTGGTGAAGAAGCAATCTTGGCATGGCATTTAGTTGAAGATGTTTTAATTTTCAAAGTGAAATTATGTGGGTATGGAGAAGTGTGGGATTTTCATTGGGGAGAGAAATTTCTGATGGGGGAAAACAGTGTGAATAGTAGTGACGAATAATGAGAAAAATAATTAGGTTAGTGAATTGAAACACAGATATCCAAGTGTCATATCTTGGTAATACTATTGCTTTTAGAGTTGACGATTTGATATAACAATTATAATTGGTATGAATACTATTGGCTTAATAAAACTTCATTATTAAATTATTGATATAATTTAACTTTACATTGATGTTTTAATTTAAGAAATATTTAAATATTATTTATATACAAATTAAAGAATTGCTATTAGGTCATTTTTGGAATTGATATTTGCACAACTTCTTTGATTATAAAATGTTATCACACCAGGTTAAGCCTCTGTTTGGTAGATATTTTTGTGAAGAGAATGCATTCTTTTTTGTTGATGTGATGAGGAATATGTGGTTAAAAAAGAATGAAAAGCTATTGATGTGATGGAAAATATTATTTATCGAAAAATGTGTGGTTGATAATGAATAAAAGAATGAGAATGAAAAATATAATATGGCTCAAACATCGGCTAAATTTTCGTACTAAAGTTCTCTTGGTCCTCTTTGTCCTCTTATAACCTAACTTTTTTATGATCTCTTCATGTTCCTCAGCAAAATTTGCGTAAGAGCCTATAAGAAATTGAGCTGCAGCAGCAGCAAGATCAACTTACTGTGACTATATGTGACTTAGTTTAACCTTTAGCTTAAATCCAGATCTTATCCTCTTAACTGTGATGTGATAACTGTTCAATGGGACTTGGTCTTGTTGGGATCTTAAATTCTGTTTACATAGATTTTCCACTTTTGTTGTTGGGATCTTAAATTCTGTTTACATAGATTTTCCACTTTTGCCTTCAAATTATTTTCCTTGTCTGTTACTAAGGAATGTTACAAAATGTGTGCATTGGCCTACTTGCATTGGTTGACATTTAGCTCCTGTTTCACAATCATTTTTTCAAACTCTTTTTTCTACATACTCATTTTCAACCACATATTTACACAATAAAATATTTTTTACTTAAACCAATAAATTTTCCCCACTTTTTAACCTCATATTTTCCTAAAAATCACTATTCAAAATTCCATTTTCCACAAAAAATGGTTGTCAAACAGGGACTTAATATCCACATCATCTCTTGGTACAAAATAAACTCTCCATCTATCCTTTGCTTACCAGTTAAATTAGCCTTCTTTACATGGTCTCTAGCAGGAGTTGAGAAACTAATTGCTACAGATTTGAATGAAAATGAGTTGTGGGGTTGGATAAAAACTGATCTGTTCAATATTAATGTAATTAAAAGTGTGTCTTAGTTGCTTGTATATTTGGTTAATGTTGGAAAATTTACTTAAGAGGTTGTAAAAGAGTTATGTTGATCAATCAAAATGGTAGTTCTACCAATTACCATTATGATGCCTCTTCTTAAATACAATCAGGGTAAAAAAGATTAGTAATTATTGGGCTGATATTGATATTAGAGAAGCTTGCATAAGAACTGTGAACTCAGGTTGCCCATCATGCTGTCAGAACTGTGAACTCAGGTTTAGCTTTTAGCAGATTTTCCGAAATAAGATCCCCAGTTCCTTCCAGAAAAAGGGAAGAAAAACATGTTTTTTGTTTTCAAATAATTGTTTCCAGTTTTCTTGATTGGTGAATGCTTCAAAGAATATCGTCTCTCCCACTTTAGTAGTATTACTTCAGAAACCAAAAGTTACTTAGAAGGCTGTGTGAAAGGAGCCAAGACCCACAGATATTAGAATCAAGACAAAAGGAACCAAAAATTGACAGTAAATAAATCTGCAAAAATAAAAGAACACAACAGATTTTTCGGCCGAAGC
>CAIGRN010128869.1:0-28021 GCA_903798345.1 Fraxinus anomala
TGTGTATAGTTAATCCCTTACTTTTGAACTCTTCCCATTTCAAAATCCAATCAAATCGGTCAACCGGATCGAATAAATCGTAGGTTAACTCGGTCAAAGCCCATTTTACCGGCCCGGTCAAAGGTCCGGCCCGCCAATTTTTCGATCCTATCGGTGGGGTCGGGCCGGGCCGGGCCGGGCCAGGCCGAGTTTTATAACTATGTAAAAACAATATTAAAAAACTCTTGAAAGATAAATGTATTTGACACTAAAAAATAGAAGGATTCTGTCATGAAAAGTTACCTTGAGAAGAAGAAAAGTATTCTTTTCATTAAGGCTTTCAAGATGCAAAACCAGGCCTTCCATGCATGCAATCCCAGGATGCCTCTTTCGGGCTTCAATCAACAGCCAATCCTTCAAATAAGCATCAGGCCATCGCATTAACAGACCCGTCCTCTTAAAACGAAAATTCAGAATACGTGCCTTATGCAAAAGCATGGAGAGCCTAATTAAGCAAACAAGGTAACTCTCGAATGCTTGCAGATTCAACTGCAGAAATTAATAACCTGGTGTCAAAAAATTATGTTATGCACTTTTTCTTTTTTTTTTTTTCAAAACAAGGAAAGTATTCAATGGCTGCTTCTGGACTGCTACAGTAACGAGTTGTTTTGCGCTTTAATTTTCTTCTTTCCTTCGCCACTAATCATTTCTTTAGATCGAGATTTTCCGATGCAGGAAAGGAGCATAAAGAAGAGAGGAGGAGCACAAGAGACACAGAAATAACACCTCAAAAAACGCAATCCTTCAGAGGTAAACCTGAATTTTTCTCACTTTTCTACTCAACAAAAATCGAGAAGGGGAGGAGAGAAGATTTCTATTCGTATAAGAAAATTCATTCAGCAAAAAAAACATCACTAAGCTAACATATCAATTACAAATTTGCTACCTTGTGATAAATCATTATTTATGTAGATACAGATGTCGAGGCGCTTATAAGCACCTCAGCGAGTAAAAAGAATACAGAAAAGGAAGTTGGCCCTGCACCATCCATCAAGAAGAAGCCAACTTTTGCTTATACTGACCCGAATAACATAATAATCGATCACAAATCTGAAATAGCCTCGCCTGAGAAGGCTGCTGAACCTGTCCCATCCATGGGAAGGCATCCAACTTCTGTAGATAAACAAATAAGCATCACAGGTAGTGAAACTCCCGAAACCACAGTGCGAATTCCTGATCGTCCACCCACCATGCAATCCACAGCACATCCAGTAGAGACGAAAAAGCAGATTCCAACTGAACCTGGATCTGGAGACACCAAGGCAGATGCTTGGGAAAAAGCTGAGATGGCTAGAATTAAAGAAAGGTACGGGTTATTTCCAACTAGTAGAAGGGACTTAATCGATACCCCGTGTTTGAGCTTGTCAGTTCGTAAAAAAATTTCCATCAGTTTTCTGCATATAATGGAACGAGTTTCAGGTATGAGAAGCTGAGTGCTACAATTCAAAACTGGGAGACTAAGAAGAAGAAGAAGGCAAAACGCAAACTAGAAGGCGTAAAGGTTTATTTGCATCACATAAGCTTTAAACCAAACATTAGTAATCATGTATATACATAGATAACAATCAAGAAAATTAATTTGCAGGTTGAATTGGACAAGAAAAGAGAAAAAGCCATGCAGAAGTACCACACTGAGATGAGAAGAATTGAAGAAGTTGCACAAGGAGCAACCACACAGGGGCAAAAAAATCGAAGAAATGAAGAGTTTAAAGTAAAAGAGAAGGCTGGTAAATTCAGATCAACTGGGAAGCTTCCAGCAACATATCTGTGCTTTTGAATCTCACTAGTAAAAGACTTGTCTTATATAAATGCAAGTTGTAAAAACTGTAAATACCTTCAGACTTTCGAGCTGTATCTGTGACTAACTCAAGCAGTTAAAATCCTAGTATTTTGCACAAAGTGAATATGTTTAAAAAATTGCTGGTTTTATTTTTCTGTTTCGAGTATTTTATATCAAATGGCGATCTTCTTTTATCTGACTTGCTCAATATTGTTTTCCCAAATATTATCAAGAACTTTTGTTTTAGGTATGGAAGCACTCATTTTTTGTGCCTGTAATGTCAGCATGTTGAACAATGTAAAAGAGAAGGAATACCTAAATCCATATTGACACTCGAAATACCCAAGAAGAACAAAAACGTAAAAGAACAACTAGAAAACATTATTTATATATGGTCGCTAATCCTGTCAAACTATAAAAACAAATAAAAAAATGTCTCACGCAACAGGTGAAAACGTTGAGATAAAAGAACATCTAAACAAATCACAAAATTAGAAATAAAACAAAATAGTACAAAGAAATCCTAACAAAACAATTGAAAGATATGAAGAAGTGGACAGTCCAACCATATAAGTTGAAGAGGAAGCTAGCATTTACATCAAATAGCTAGCCAGTCTGGTACAGATTCACGTGTCATGTAAGAAAATAACAAGTCGGTGAACGTCTTAGAGAGTCATGAACCATGCTGGAGGCAAGATTGGGAGCATTATTCAACCTTCGGGTATAAGAGTAGCTATATAGATTGGGTTAAATAATCTTACCGTTTCCACCTTTGGGTCAAGAGAGAAAAAGGCAAAAATCTCAAGGAAAAAACAATCAAAATATCTCAAAGCACCACGAAAGCGAATCAAAAGATTCAATAGCAATCTTTAAAATTAAATAGTTAAATCAGGATGGATGGAAAAACAAGTTATATCCAGTTCTTCAAAGTCGTAAAACATCATGACTTGATATTATGAAACAGCAACTCCAATACAGTCTTACAGCATCGAGTTCAACAAAAACACAATATTTACAGCGTCCTCAAACACTTACACTTATATGTAAGAAAAATCAACTTCTTCTGATAAAAGCAGTTATCACTGTATACAAAATTCCTGTCCTGAAATTGAAGCAAGAAAGAAACCGGATCGTGAAGTTCTCTAATCAATTCAATAAATTAAGGTTCAAGCTCGAATCTCTCTTCCCAGCCAATCCAAAACAGGATATGCAAAATATAGCACCAAGAAAGCTGGCAGCGCAAAGAGAAACGTGATTACCAAATACAGCATTAGGATGGTGGCACTGCTAGGCAGTGCAAATATGACAACCAGAAGTAGGATAACCAATGGAAACTTGGCTGTCATGCGAATGAAGATATCAATGGATTTGTGAAGGGAAAGATGTGGCCTCTCCAAATTGAGATTACCATTGTCATGGTTATGATTATCATTGCTAGACCCCGATTGTCCAAGACGATGAGTCCTCCTATGGCAATTGTTGAAAGAGTAGTTCCGGACAACTGAAGTGCACCTTGGAGACCATACTTGTTGACGATCTCCAGAAATCAGGGAAGCAGACTTCACCCTGTCACCATTCCTACTCTCAACCATCCATAGAAGGAAGAAATTCCTGCTAGGAAATCTAAGATTACCCCTATATACCAGTCGAAAAGTCAATAAATTGCACCATGGACAAGAAATGAATAACGGAATCTGGATCTGTTGAGTGTAAAACTTCAAGGCAGCCCATCGAAGCCCTAGGACGCAGTTTTTGCACAGTGTGTGGCCACACCATAAGACATGGGGCACATTCTCAACGATGTTAAATGATTCCCAGCATATGTGACATTCCAGTCCTTCCTCTGTGCTGGCATTTGAAGAGGTCTCGTCATCTGAGGAATCTTGACAAGCTCTACCTAATTCAACAGTGCTTTTCTTTTGTCCAAAGCTTGAAATGGAATCCGATATAGATCTCCACATTATCTATCGGGTAAAACTATCAATGTTCTGCTGTTTGAGCTTCCCACTAGACAAGGCTCATGAATTTTCAAGATGAGAAAATGCAAGCTTCATAACCATGATGCTGAGTCTTAAACTAGTCCAATTCATGTTTCAATCATAAGAGGCTTCTTTAACTGAAACGAAATCATTTCCATTAAAGAACCAATAATCAGCCACATCATGAATTTGTCATGAAACAGTAATCAGCTGCTGGTTGTTAAAATATTTAGGCCAGAAATAGGCCAAAATTGAAATTTACAATGCACTACAACTAATGCCAAATAGAAAGAGGGTCTGAAAATGAAAATAATAGTAAGTTTGTCTCCACATTAGCAGCTTAGGAAATTATTTCAAAGAAATTCTTATGCAAAATATGAGCAACTAAGCCTTTTAACAAGTAACATAAATCTGAAAGTCCTTGTACGTATGGTGCAGATTCAATAATATATTAACACCACTTTCAATTCTCGTGGAATTTCCTCACAATATAATCACCAGAAAAATAAAAATAGAAAAGCAACCCTGAATAAACAAATCGAAGACTTGGAAAATGAATTCAAAAGCAAAGAAACGTTTAAATGTCAGATATTCAATCTTTCTCATTTACATATGTTTATTTACCAAAAGACATTATATCGCAAACTCATGCGTTCCCATTTCAAAACAAACCTATTATCCTCTCTGCTCAATAAAGTCATAATTCTACCACAAAATGCCATAGAAAAATTAAATATTTACGAAAAAAAAAGAAAATTAAAGCAACAATTACAAATTCATTGTGTAATAAAGTACAGTTATGCATTTACAATTTACAGGCTTGCAATTATACGGAATTAAAAGCGTTATAATACATGATCGCATTCTCGTTAGTCATTATCAATATGTGAATATTGAATAAACTCACCGGGAATTCCGACAGAAATTTCAACTTTTTCTGGAAATTTTCGGAAGAGAAGAGATCAGAAGAGAAAGAAATCTCTTTCTCTCTCCTCTTTCTCGGTGAATTGGAGAATTTGAAACTTAGATATTTGACACGGTTAAATCCCGTATCATTCGACTCTACACTTTAGTATTAGGGTAACCCTACAAGTATCAAATAATTTATTGTATTTTTTACCGAATCGACAAGTATTAGGGTAATATTACACGTATCAAATAATTTATCGATTTTTTTATCAATTCGATAAAAGATTAGGTTATTATGTACAAATAAAATAATCATTAATATTATATCCATTTGATTTGATTTTGTGTCACCGTCATCATTCAATTTTATATATTTATATTTACTATTTAGTATCACAATAATCATTCATTTTATTTTACCGTAACCTTCTAATTTCATATAACGTTTCAACATAATCATCTAATTTATATAACAATTCACCATGACCACCAAATTTCTTTTCACCATTTTCACTCATTTTAAAATTAGTAAATATATATATATATATATATATATATATATATATATATATATAATAAATTTAAAAAATAAATAAAAGTTTTTTTTATTTTAAAATAAGTTTTTATTTTATTTTAAAAACGTTGTTTTTAAATAAGTTTTTATTTTTATTTTTTTAAGGAACATTTTTTTTAAATAAATTTTATTTTATTTTATTTTTCTAATAACTTTTTTTAAAAATAAGTTTTATTTTATTTTATTTTATTTTTTCATTAACTTTTTTTTTTAAATAACTTTTTATTTTATATTTTTTTTAAATATGTTTTTATTTAAATTTTTTTTATATTTATAAATATAATGCAAAGTTACCGTTTTACTCCTTTTAAAATTAATGAAAATGTTGAAAAGAAATTGTGTGGCTAATGTAAAATGTTATATGAAATTGGGTAGCCATAGTGACACTAAGTATAAAGTTGTGTGGTCATGGTAAAATAAAATCAAATTGAATAGTCATGTTACACTGAGTATAAAATTGGATGGTTATTGGTGGATTTAACCATATTTGATATTTCTCTCGAATTCACGGGTATTGTTTTATTATTTAGAACTTGTTTATCCCATTGTTTTCAAAATATATTTTTTCTCTTCTTTTTAATCACACGTTCGTGTATAAAATAATATTACATGGAAATTTTTTTAAAAAAAATCTTGTTTTTAATCACATATTCTCTATTAATCCACTATTTGAAAAAGTATTCTTAGAATAAAAATGTAGTCCAAACGGGCACCTTAATCAAGCTGATTATATTCACACCACACTTTTTATTTCGTGAATGTATTTTAATTGCAATAAAAGCTATCAATATTTATATATTATTAAACGTATATTCTCAATGTTTTGCTTCATTCATATCCTTATTTTCCATTAATTAGCACATATTGTCCTTAATAACAGTTTTTTTTTTTTTCTAATATCATGTTAAAGTAAGAGGGACAAATATTTGTCAAATATTTGTATTTATTTTTTTTTCTTATTTTAAAATATGGTGGGAAAATAATTCCCTTTTATGTGTTTTTTTTTTTTTTTATGAAATCATCATCAAGAACGAATTATGCTAATTAATCAAATTTGGAATAAAAATGTGGCAAAAAAAAATTAAGAATATAAGTGCGACAATGAGTAAAATGTTGAAATTTTTATTGCAATCAAAATATGACGCATTAAACAAAAAATATGATGTGAATATAATTTTCCAAAAAATGATAAGCTTATGATGGGAAATTTAACAATAGGGGTTATTAAATTCAATATCATTAATTTATTCCATTAGTCCAAGTTGGGAGGGAAATATTTTATTATTAATTTTAGAAATGTATTTGTTAAATTATGGCCATCATGTGTCTAATTTTATTAAGCATAATTTATTTCAACTTACACAAGACCATGAAACTTCAGAGTTTATTATTATTTTTTTAAATCGACAATTTAATGGAATTTTAAATGTTTTTTATTAGATTTAATAGCAGAAAATCTCTCCGCATATTTGACGATATGCGATATACCTTCTACTTATTGAATATTGTAAAAAGATCCCCGATTTGAAACATTGTTGTTCGAAATACCCACTGTTATCAAGATCGGATAGTTTAATAGTTAGAAACAAAAAAAAAAAAATACCAAAATTAAAAAGAATTAATTGCGTTGCAATACCCAGATTTTTATTCTTTTTCCAAATTACCCCACCCCACCCAACTCACTGTCATACTCGTCATCCTCCTCATAATATTCCTCTTCTTCTTCCTCCTCTAATTCATCGTCGTACTCAGCGGCACCACCTTGGCCACCCAATTCCAAATCTGACTCCACACTACGTCTTAATTTCCCCTTCTCCTCTTCATCGTCGCTTGCCTCTCTTCTCCGCAACTTCAATGAAAGCTTTGTCTCCTTCGGATCGCTTTCGTACTCATCCGCCATCGCTTCCCCACTCATTAATCGAACAAAAAAAGTTGCAAACTTTCCCCCTGTTCACACAAATTCCACAGAAAAAAATCAATCCTTGTAACCCTAAGTTTTGAATGGGTTTCAAAATTGATATAGAATTACGACGATGAGTCACTACTAGTTTCAAAATCCAATTCTAAATTTTTTGAGGATTAGATTAGGGTGTAGAAAACCCTATCTTTTCCCCATTCTGTGGATAGATTTATTGGGGACATTGAAACTGTTGACTTTGAAGAAAGGTTTTGTGGAAAACTTTGTGAGCAAAATACTTGGGAAGAAGATGAGGTGGGGGTGGGGAAGGAGATGAAGTGGGGAAGAAAATAAAGATTCAAAGTTTGGTATTATGGTTGGCATTGTGTATTGCAGTTGTGATTATTCATTTTTAATTTTGACATTTTATGCTATTTTTAACGATTAAATTAATGAATCTTGAATGTAATGGGGCTATTTCTAACAAAATGTTTCGAAGAGGAACCTTCCTGCGATTTCCAATAGATTAGTAGGTATAATCGGTGGTTGCATGTCCTCAAACATATGCTGCTTAGATTTCTTGGATAAAATATGCACAAAATTTCTTCCAAACTGTTAGAATCTCATCTAATTGGTTATTTTTACAGTAAGTTAGAGTTAGTTAAAATTATAAATTTATTTGAATTGAATATATTGGTTTAGGGTGTGTTTGAGCTACATTATTTTGAAATAATATATTTTAAAATAGTAGATTGATATAGAATATATGGTTGAAAAAAAAAATTATTGATGTGATGTAAAATATTATTTTTTAAAAAAATATATGATTAAAAATGAGTAGAATAATGAAAATGAAAATTTTAATGCGACTCAAATATGGACTTAAATTATAAATAAATAGTAATGAATGATGAAAAAGTTAGTAAAATTTATGAATTGCACTTAAGTCCCTGTTTGATCCATATTATTTTTTTCATTATCATTTTTCTACTCATTTTGAACCACATATTTTTCAATAAAATAATATTTTCCATCACATCATAATTTTTCTTTCTTTATAAATCACACATTCTCTATCAATCTTACTATTTCTGAATATATATTTTCAAAATAATATGAATCAAACACACCCTAAATATTACACGAGACTATCTTGAACTCTCACACCATAATAGCCATAGATTTATACAAACATAGACTCCAACCTTTTCCTTATTTCCAGCCACACACGTGAGCATGTAAACATGTTACTGATAGACGTGATTATTGAGTACACACAAATAATTTTAATTATCTATGTACACGTTCGAGCCCCATTTTTAGAAGGATTTTGTTCTTCTACATGTATGATTAAAATTTGAAAAAAAATAAATTTTTTTAATTTACGTACAAAATTATTTTACTTACATTCACAATATATATACACACTGTCCCCACCAACCCATCAATGTAGTCATAAATATGAAGAGGTAGTACTCATGCTCGCATTTACATAACTCATAATCGCTATTAGATATACTCTTCAAGTTTCAAATAATTGTAATTAACTAAAGACTTAAAAGATAAGTTTTGCTACAAATTTTTTAAAATTCATTTTTCTCCTAATTCATTTCTATTCAAACATTCTACCAATAAAATAACTTATCTTTTTCATTATCCAATAAAAATCAATTTTCACAACAAAATATATATATCAAACACGCCCTAAATCATTAAAAATATCCCATGATAAGGTAAACATGTTACAAATACATACGGCATATCCATACACAGTACAACCTTAAAGAAAGTAAACACAGAAAGATGAACAACACGGATCTAGGCCTTTAAAAACATTACAATTTTATTTAGTACATGAAAAAATACAGACGAACACACTAGGATTTGATGGCCCATAATTAATTTGTCATCATGTACTCCCCATAGCCACCACCACCCGACTCGGATTAAGGGTTTTTGGGCGGTTCAGTGGCAGCCGGGGTTGATTTCTTGTCAGGATTAACAGCGGCGGTAGAGGAATGAGTAGTGCTGTACTGGTGGAGATAATCCTCGGCCTTGTCAACATATTGCCCAATTCCCTTGTTTTCATCTAGCTTACCATACTTCTCGGCGGCGCCGAGGACATCCGCCGCAGCAGCAGCCGCCTTTGGGTTGTCAAACTTGCCTTCTTTGGCCGCATCAGCCAGTACCTTTGCACTGCCCATCAGATCAGAATTTGATGGTTTTGGGTGGTCGGCGGTGTCTTTGGGAGGATGGGCGGTGTCTTTGGGAGGATCAGAAGTGGGTTTTTCATCTTTTCCAGTCAGCTTGTTCAAGAAATCCATTGCAAAATTAAAACTCGAGAAAAGTAAAGAATTGGTTTAATTGATTTTGCAGATAAGTTGAAGGGGCACCCACTGTATAAATAGGAAAATCAAGATATCGTTCAACGCGATTGGAACACGACATCTACTTGATTGGTTGGTAGGGTCCAAAGAAATCGTGCCGACAACTTATCTAGTGGATAAGATTTTTGCGGTTGTGTTTGATAGATATTATTGAGAAAATAATATATTTTAAATAGTGATATGATGAAAAATATGTGGTTAAAAAATAAGAAAATATTATTAATATGATAGAAAATATTATTTATTGAAGATTGTGTAGTTAAAAATGAATTTTAATATAATTTATTTTGAAAAAATGTACCAAACAGGGTGCCAATCTCAAACAATATAAAAAGTTTCGGACCATTTTTATAATTTTTTGCTACAACACTTTGTTATAATTATAATGATGAAGGTCTTAAAATTTGCTCATTTTTATATTTATAATAATCTCAAATTATTTTATTTCTCAAATTTATTTTAATTAATACATTTTGTTCTTGTTGACGGTCAAAAAATTGTTGAAATGGAATGAAAAAAATTATTATCTTCGCATTTTCAAATAAACAACAAATATATACGTTCAACAAAATATTTTTCTCACATTAACATAATACTTGGACAAAAATCGTTATAGTTAATATGTTTTAGTTAATAAAACGCTAAAAAAAAAAAGGTTGAAGTGTAAAATTAGCAAAATTTGAGGATCTATATTGCAATTAATAAAAATTATGGTGTGAATAACATTATCGAAAAATTCATTTTCAAATATACGTTCTCTTAATAAAATAATTTATCGCTTAAATAAAAAAAAAATTCTTACTTTTTAATTACATATTTTTTTAAAAATTTATTATTACCTCATTTTTCATCCAATTAAAAGCAATCATAGATTTCTTCTTCAAGTTATGATATGGCGGAAATTAAAAATTGTGAAATCATTTTTTAATTACGTATAAGAATCTGAATCGGAATATTCTGAATTAGAGCGCTGTCACGTTTTAAGGTTGACAAATGTACAAAAAGCAAATGTACAAGTGTTTCTTTTTCACATGTATATACCATTTTGTGATGCTGCCCGTAACAACACGACGCTGCAATAATTGCTGGCGTGACTGGTTAAGCTTGATTGATTTAGTCCCCACAAAAAAAAAATGGGTTTCAAGATTTAGCCTCCGTTTGGCATGAATTAAAATTAAAATTTTTAATAAATTTTAATAAAAATTGAAGAAATATATAGTTAAAAAAATTGTGAATCTTATAAAATATGTGATTAAAATTAATTATTGACTTTAACTTAAATTAAAATTTGAATCTTAATTTTAATCAAACGGAGACTTAACATTATCTCATTATCACGTTATTAATTCTAAAGATCCAATATTGTCACGCACTTATACATTTATTTTTATTCATTTTATATTTTCATATATTAAAGGAAATTATAGTTAGATAGTAATTTTAGAATATAATGGTTAGATTAACAATGAGAAAAAAATGCTAAATTTACAAACGTATTGTTTGTCTTGAGAGGCTAATAGTTCTTTGATATTCGATATTTTGGAAGGTTCAAATTTCTTTGGATTAGTTTATCTATTTTGCAATTCATTTTCTATTTTATATTATTTTTCGTTAAAAATATTTGCTTTCTAAACATTTTCAATTTTTTTTTTAATTTTCGTTGCTAATTTTCGCTGCATTGGTTTGTTGAATTTATCTAGGGATAATTGCAGCAACGGTACAAAATATTTCATTTAATAGCAGATTTTGTTCAAACATTTCATTTGTACCACCCACGATACCAAATCTTTCAAAATGTCGTACCTGAAGTCTAAATGGATGTTTCTGTTAATTTGACCGTTAGTTAATCAAATAGTTGATCTTGATAGTAAATTTACATTTCTTTTAATAAAATAACTAAAATCAAATAATTAAAATTAAAAACTCATTTCCACCTCTTCTTCTCTATTCACCCCACACGTACCCATCCTCTGCAACCTAAATCTGGAAATTCTTCAAACTCCAAATCTTCAAGTTTTGTATTCGTCTTTATTTCTGTATTTCATATATGTTTTAAATTTAAAAAAAAAAGGCCTTACAGACTATTTGTTAGGTTTTAAAGGCCTTTTATGTATTGAATGTGTGCTATAGACAAAATTATGGTTAAAAAGTTGATTGCTGAATTTTGTAGGAGTTGGTTCCACTATTGGTTAAACAAAATTAGTTGGTAGAGCAGTTGCTCTTTCTGCACTCTGCTATGCTGAGCTAGCGAGTGCCCATCAGCTGGGAGTGCCTATCATCATTTTTACACATACGTCGAAGAAGGGTAATATTTAAATTCCATCGTATTGTGGTTTGACGATTTCCCAAATTTGGGGTTTGGGTTTGCAGATTTGAGGTGAGGGTGAATGGGGAAGAAGAAGGTGGAAATGGGTTTTTAATTCTAATTATTTGATTTTAATTATTTTATTATAAAAACGTAAAGTTATCATTTTAATTTTTTAAAATTAATTAAAATTATAGTCAATGTCAATTATTTGGTCTACTAACGGTCAAACTAACAGAAACCATTCATTTAGATTTCAGCTACGATATTTTGAAATGTTTGATACCGTGAATGGTACAAATAAAAGATTTGGAAAAATCTGCTAGAAATGTACAAGTGTTTCTTTTTCATATGTGTATATCATTTGTGAAGTTGCCCGTAACAACACGCTGCAATAATTGCTACACCTATCTATCTAACAAAAGGGCGTGACTTGATTGATTTTGTCCCCAAAAAAAGTGGCTTTCAAGATTTACCCCCGTTTGGCATGACATGGGTTAAAATTAATTTTTTAATAAATTTTGATAAAAGTTGTTTGAACGATGATTTTGGATCGAGTAAATTTCATTCACGGTAGTTTGTTCGTTTTATTTCAATCGGGTAACTATATTTTAATTTTGTTTAATAGTGTAGTTATATTTTAGTATCATTTCAATTGAGTAACCCCACTTTTTTTTTAATCGAATAACATTTCAATTAACTCAATTTTGTCTAATTACACTAACGAGAATCGATGACGTAACAATTAATAAAACTTAACCTAACAATTCAAAAACAAATTACTTGGCTTTAGAATAAAAATGAAACAAAATAGAATTTAACTTCTGGGTTCAATTCACCAAGTAATAGTGCAAGGAAATCATATTCATGTGTAATATATTCGGATAGAAATCATTTATAGAAAACCCTCAAGCATAACCAAAAATACTCAAAACTTGATTGTTTGTTTTCAAGAATCAGACCCGTCTTAGCCGTCTAGCCGGCATTTCCTTTTGTAAAGTCATGAACTGATTCTGATATTAAAACAGTTGTTTTTAAACACGTTTAAATAACTTTCTGATAGTACTTACTATCTATTTTTCTATAATGGATTTACTTTGTATCATTCGGTAGGTACCAAAATGGGTTGTTCAACATTCGACAATTCTAATTGTAGTTTAAATAACTTTTACAACTTAGGTCCAAAGGTAAAAGCTCTACCAAAAATAATCTCTCTCTCAAACTATTTTACACTTTGAAAACTGTAAATACATTTTTTTCTCTCTTTCTTGACACGTATTTTGATAATGGGAAAGCACTTCTATTTATAGTGCATATTGCTTGAAATTGCACTATATTTGCACACAATATCTTTGACAAAATTATAAAGATTTCAAAAGGCTGCATGGGCTAAGAAGACATATGGCCGTATGGGGCGAGTCCAATGAATTTTTGTCGTAAGAGTTGGCTTACAAACGAGCTCGTAGGCTCGTGGTGGTGAGGGTGGAGTCATGGTTGGAAGGGGTGGGGTGGGGCGGCGCGGACCCAAGGGTCCCAAGGTCACGTGATCCCCCAACTTTTTGATTTTTTTTTTAAATAAAGTCATGTTTGGTATCCATTAAAATCTAAATCAAAGTTAACCATTAATTTTAATAATATCTTTAATGGAATCCATAACCGTTTAACTTTTATCAAAATTTACTAAAAATTTGATTTTAATCTCCACTAAAGAGGAATAAAATTATAATAAATTTGAATTTCGATAACATGCTAATTTTTAAAATTCTCTGACGATCGTACGCTAATCAAATCAAATTGTTTATGTCATCTTAAAACTTATTTCGAGAACTACATTATGGACATATCGAATAGTCCAAACAGATATCGAAAATAATACGTTAAACGTGAATCTTAAAGAAAGACGTCTAACTCATGTTTAAAAAAATAAAAAAAATTATTTCATTAACATTTATTATTTTTGAGATACAAATTTCTCAATGTAATTTTTATCATTTTATTATGAAATTTTATATAGAATATGACATAATTTTTTTTTTTAATTTTACATCCGAAAAAGTTACATCTCATGTAAAATTTCGGATGCAAAATTACACGGGATATAATTTTTTTGGACGTAAATTTTCGATTGTAAAATTTCTCCTAACTTCTTTGCAAGTTCGATTATGCCCCCCCCTTTAAACTTTTGCATTCACCCTCGACCTTGGGAGAAGATTGGTATTTTTGAATAGTAATTTTTTTCATTATTTATGTTATTATTAAATCATAATAATTAAGTTCGATTGACAATTTTGTCCACTTAATTATGTCAAGTGCAAAATACGTGTCTATTCAACAAAATAGAAATGATCTCCTACCCATTGTGGGTAGGATAAATAAAACATGTTCACAGCTAACATGGACTTACCATTCTTGACAATTCAATGTTGAATTTTCAAAAATTGTAGGTCGACATCAACGGTGAACAAGATAATTTCTATCGATGATAGGTAGGAGATCATTTTTGTTTAACGAAATAAATAGACAAGAGTAAGTCAGAAATGACCATTTTGTAAAGAATGATCGATCTGATGACCCAAATGTTAAAAGTAAAATTTAAAGAACAATATGTGCAATGAAAATAAATGGTATGAATATTTTGTGTTAATTATTTTTTATTTATTAATTTATTTTTCTCACAAATATGAAATATCAAGACGCAATAACGACCCTTCAAATTTAACGTCTTATCATTTTCCTCTGCAGATTCTCTTCCCTCCCGTAACCATGGTTTCCGCTTCACTTGTATTTTCTCCCCAACTATGCATAAAGCCATGGCAGAATACTAGCAATTCTTCTAACAAACTTAGAATTCCTTCTGGACTTTCTCAAAACAAGATCCAAACTGTAGTACAGTGCAAGAAAAAAGGAGAAATATTTCATAGTTCTGTGATAAATGGGCATTTATACTCTGATTCGCCGCCTTTTATTAAAGTCTCGTTACAGAAGTCTGTGATTCCTTTTGCTGTCTCTCTTGCTGTTTTTCTATGGTCTGGTTCAGGTAATTTTGCTTATTTGTTTATTTGTGCATTTCTTGTTTGTGGGTTCTTCTTATTTTGCTGGAACTGGCATTTGCATTTGCCCATGAAGTCGGATTTTTTTGTGTTTAGTCTTTGAAAGTTTTATATTATTTAGACCCAAGTGCAGAATTACATAATTAAAATAAAAACAACAAGTCACTTTTTAATTGTTTCTATTAATCAAACAAGTCAATTTATCCAAATTTTGAATACCACAATTAATGATTAAAGCAATAAATAACATAAAAAATATCACGGAGAAACTCCAATTAAGTAAAATCTTCGAGCACTTTGACAGTCAGTAATCTACTATAAATCGAAGCAACTTACAATATGGTCTAGACCGGTCTAGCTGTAGAATTTCTGACCTCAATTCCTGCAATTTCTCTTGATCCTACTGAAGGTGTGTTCATTCAAAACAAATCTCGACTCCTGATTTATACTTTAGTCCTCTGGATTGCGTGCTCCTAATGACAGATCCCGACTCCTGGTACTTCACCTTAGTTCTCCCGAATTTGTACTTCTGCAACAGCTCTCAATCCATGCTATTGATTTATCTCCTATGGATTAGGTGGTTTGGTATTTGATTAAAAGAATTTTGGGGTTTTGACATGTTGTTTTATATGAAACAATATGACTTGTTCAACAAAATATGATTTTGATGAATTTATGGATCAAGTAATATGTGTTGGTTAAATCTTGAAATCATTGAATGTTTCGAATTTTCAAATGAATGATTTCTATGAAATAAATATGATTCAACATACTTTTGGACGTTCATAGGATATGATATATATAAGGAAAAGCGTTTGGGATGAAAATAGATTGAAAAATCAAGTGTTCGAAGCAAAAATAGATTACGTCAACACGTCGCTCGAGCGCCAAGCCAGCGACGACGAGCAATAGTTGAGCAATTGTCGGTATTTTTATTATAGCTTCGATATCCGATTGAGATGATTCAAAATGCGTTGAAAAGTTAACTCAAAGTGCTACAATTTTTCTACAAATAGCATTGTCCAAATTCCAATGTTTTCTATGTGAAAAATGCGTTACAAGTTGTGATTGAGAATTTGGAGCATAATTTGTACGGCTCTTTGACACTCTTTAGACTTCTAATTGCATTTCCTTGATCATATGTAATCTTCTTGGATATTTTGGACTCCTTCAAGACCTATGCTACCAATTTCAACTCTTTTGCTATAATTAGGATTCAATAAATCCTATTTTGAATTTGATTACAATTTGATAAACTCCTAATATAATTCAATTAGGACATAATTTTGACTAAGGAATTGCCAATTACAAATTTCGAAATTGCCAATAATAATTTGGACTTAACAATCTTGAACATGCTCTGCACTTGCAACAATTTTCTTAAATGCACACCAGTACAAAGACTATGCAGTTGTATAAAATGTTGATTTGGTAATTAATTGCTTATGGATGCATATGTATTATGTTCGTCGAAATCTAAGGCCTATCCAAATTGCATCAATTTAACAGTTTTAAAGGGTATTTCAACCTCCCTGAATCTGTTGTGCGCATGGTCATTATCCGATATAACATCCATAATCCATCAAATATTGAGTCGTTTTGCACAGTAAGATTACTATTCTACTCATTTTTAGCAGCCAAAAATTTGGCATATTTTGCTGTGGTATGATTAGTATTTTTGAATGACCAAGGATGGCTCAATGACCTCACATAAAAGTTTGTCACTGGCAGAGTTGATTCACCTTTCTTTCTTCTGTTCTCAACCCGAAACATTGTGCTAATATCATACTGTCAAAAGAATAAGAAAGAAGTTTTATTGCTTCTGGCTGGAATGATGGTGAGTGATGAGACAATTACCAATGTCTTATAGAAAATCAGCTCCAGTGTCCATTATTTGCTAAAAGAATCGTGATTGAATAAATTTATTTTCTATACAAGTTTGTAAACTTGTTACAACGAATTGCAAGCATTCACAGATTGCAGTCAGTGATCTTGTACTCTTGGTTCACAACTTTATATTCGTTTGATGCAATTTGTTTATTATACAATGTCATTTTTCTTCTAGGTGCCCTTGCTTTTATGTAGTCTAGAGTATCTCTGCCCATCTTTGTTACAGTTTCATGATAATGCGACTTATTAATGTTTGCTATTACAAGAGTTAAAATGCGATTTTTCTTCTTTCCTTTTCGCTCTGCGTTCTTTTTAGTTATATAATCTGTGCTGGAATATGAGGCGAAAGTGTGAACTTTTTAAAGTTTGCAGCTCATGCTGGATTTCTCTCGGGCTTCTCTGGGATAGAATCAGTTCCTGGTCCTCAGTTACCTGAGATTGACTTTCTCACTCGCTTTAACGGTTTGTTCTTCCATACCATTTCAATGAGCTACATTATATTTTTTTTTCCTGAAATGACATGCTAGGTTGGCTATTTCAGAAGAAAATCAGAAGAAGTATGCAGAATATGATGCAAGATTCAAGGAGTCTCCCTTGCTTAAGAAGTTGCTTGAACAATCCAAGTTGAACAAGGAGAAGTAATTTCTCTTCACCTAATAATTTGCGTTATGATGGATTCTCTTAATCTATTATAGACACTATAAAAAGTTAAGTCCATCGCGTTTTCTGAATGTAGATGATGATTTACCAAAACATGTCATTTAGGGAAAATTGCAGCCACGGTTCCAAACCTTTCACTTAGTGGCAGACATGGCTCAAACCTTTCATTTGTACCACCTACGGTACCAAACCTTTCAAGAATTAGCACTTGGAGTCCAAATGGATGGAAAACAGTAATTTGATCGTTAGTTGACCCAAAAAATAATTTTGACCAAATTTACAAAGGGCAAAACTGTAACTTTACAGCTTTAATATAAAATACAATTATAATAATCAAATAAAAGGGAAGAATAAAAAAATAAGGGTGGTCTCCTTCTTTCGCACTCTCCCTAAAAATCATCCACCGCCACCGAACGTCGGCATCACCGTCGACACCAATGCCTTCTTCCTTTGCTTTTGAACTTCAATTTTCACCTCATCTTCTCCTGCTATCGTCACTCTTTCAACTTGCTCATTCACGTCAGCCATAAATCCAAGTGCCAACAATTTTCGCCGACGGCATAATATAACTCCCTTCCTCCATCGCCAACACCAAGTGAACCAAGATCAATCTCCTTAAATTCGAATTCGAAAAAAGAACCATAAACGTTCGCTTTCATTAATTCTCTCTAACTGCAGCTTGCATTCACCCTTTATCATCTCAAGGGGTGTATTTCCCATTTACCTCAGCCATAAAAAAATCCCAAAAAACCCAAAACCTCTACCTTCCATCCTCTCATTTGCCACAAAGAAATAAGAAAAAATACAAGAAACAAAGGCATAGCATATCAATAGGTGGACTGGCCTATGCAATCAAAAGGGTCTCTAGAATCGGAATGGAGGTGTTGCAGAATTAGTTGACTCAGATGAGTGAGATGGTTGTGCATTTGGAATTGGAAAGGAATGTTATGTCAATGTTTGATGCTTTGCAGGTGGATCAATAGGCCGAGGTGGTTGAGGGGAAAACCAAGGGATTGGGGAGTAATATAAAGGATTTGTTGAATGGGAAATTGAGTGTGAGTAGAGAAAGAAATATAAAAATTAAAGGTTGAATATAGTTCCATGGGAAGCCTTTCGGGTGGCGGTTTCGGTGCCAGTGTTAAGGGTTGGTGGTGGCAACGACATTGGCTGCCGGTCACTGTCGCTGGGTACGGTGGTTTTGGAATAAAGGGGTTAAATGGGGTTGGTGAAGAAGGAGATGGGGTGGGTGGTTGTTGGTTTTGTTTTTTTTTTTTAGTTTTTTTGTTTAATTATTATTATTGTGTTTTCTGTGAGAAAATACAAATTTACTATATTACCCTTTTAAAAATTAATCAAAATAATTGAAAGTTTACTATTTGGGTCAACTAACGGTCAATGGATGTTTTCCATCCATTTGGACTCCGAGTGCTAATTTTTAAAAGGTTTGGTACCGTGGGTGATACAAATGAAAGGTTTGTGCCAAGTTTGCTACTAAGTGAAATATTTGATACTGTGCCTGTAATTCTCTCTATCATTTATGTTAAAGAAAGAAAACACAGAGAATTGAGAAGAGACAAATAAATGCATGGATTGAGCACTTGATGCTGGAAAATCGTATTTACAAAGTGTTGTGTTATTTTCCAGAAACCGGCAAGCTATTCAAGACAAATATTGTATTCGAGGAGCTGAGTGGGGTGTTGGAGATTGCTCAGCTGATGCTATGTCACCTGAAGATAAGGAGAAGTTCATTGCCATGTTGAAGCAGAAGGCTGGAGTCGAATGAACACAGCCGCTGTCACATGCTGATAATGCCCTTTCTTTTCAGATCTGTAGATCAGGTAAAGCAACCTGTAATTTACACATGGAAGATGAATTGATTTCTCGGGATTCATGCCCAACATGAACAACATGTTTGGTATGCCATATTGAATAATATTAGACCGAACAATAGATAAGGTTCTAACTTTGTTTTTCTTCTTTAATATTGTCGAGTATTGTTTAGTCTACTCTCCCTACCAAACATACCATAAATGTTACACTGCATTCTACTTTTGGATTGCAGGTATTTCCGTTAATAGGTTATCTGAAGATCTGATTTACAGTTCGATGGCTGCACAGCCTGAGAAGTTCGTTAAACTCAGACAAGTTCTTGAAGCACAATTAGATCCTATGAAGAATCAAACTAGCAAATTCAGAAAGGGATACACGTCTGATGCAAAGCAGGCATTAAGTTATTAAGAAAAATCTATAAAATTCTACTACGTGTGTGTTTTCTATTGAGCACCCTATTTACTTATTTTACATAGAGACGCTCTTTATTTGAGTTCATCAACCATGTAAATGGTAGCTACATATTTTGGCATAAAAGTGGATATATTTCATTTTCTCTAGCTTGTACTACATGAATCAAATAGTTTTATAATTGCTGGAGAGCCTCAGGATTTTTGTTTTCTTCATTTGAAGGATCTTTGTTGTCATTTAGATTTTTATCAAACTTGAAAATATATTTGGTTTCAAATAGAATATTCTATTAGCTAATTTAATTAAAAATACTGCCCTACAAAATGGGATCATGTTACAAGCCACTTGTACGTGTACATGAAGCATAATTGATTTCCCAAAAAGTTACATCACTTGTACATGGATTTTGTACAATTTGATTGAAATTCTATGATGTATAAAAAATTTGGTCATTGATTTGAACACGTATTATTCAAATTGATAGTGAAATGGCCTACCACATCATGAGATGTCAACCAAAGTGTCAAACTAGATTTACATGTAGTATAATTGATTTCCCAAAGAGTTAAATCACTTGTTGACATTCTATGATTTGTAAAAGATATGATCATTGATTTGACCAAGTGTCATTCAAATTAATGGTCAATTTGACTGTCACATCATAAAATGTCAACGAAAGTGTCAAATTAAATGTACATATAATATAATTGATTTCCCTAATTATCTTTCTAGACTCTGGCCATTGTGATGAGACATATGGCTCATCAAAGACCTGTCCAACCAACCATCAAAAGTAGTTGGAAACATCGAAGGGCATTTTTTGAAAGTTAATATTATAATCTAAGCTAGTCAAACATATCGTATATTCACACTAATAATCACATATGCCCCTGTTCGGTTTTGTTAAAAATAAGATTTTTAATAAATTTTGATAAAAAAAATAATAAAATGAATGATTTAAAAATTGATAAAAATTATCAGTTCGATAAAATATATCGCAAAAAATAAATTTGAAAAAAAAAATGAGTTTTAAGAATGTAGCTAGAGGTCATAATAAGCCCTTGTTTGGTCTCATTAAAATTAAAATTTATTTTTTCTATTTTCTTATTAATCACACATTTTCAATAAAATAATATTACACATAGTCCCAAATTTTTTTCTTCTTTTCTAATCTTATTTAAAAATAAATAAATTATTCTAATAATTACAATTTCAAATAACGGGTGCCAAACGGGGCCAAATTGTTAGGTGGGATGGAAATATAATGCCATTAAGCCATGTTTGACTCTCTTTAATTTATTGTTTTTAATTTTTTTAATATTTATTTTCAACTATATAAAATATTCATTTTTTCCTATTTTTAATCGCACATTTTTCAAAAAATTACTATTAAAAAAATAATTTTCCCCTAATTTCTCTTTTATAATAGCCGTCGCTAAAAATAGAGCGGCACTCCTAACCATACAAGTCAAAAACTTTTTAAAAAAAGAATATACAAACACTGGTGAAATAGAAATTCCACCAAATTCCATCTCTCGGTAAAATTATACGCGCTTCTTCCCCATCTCGAATCCACTTTGGGGTATTTTGCACATTCAGAATTTATATGTATTAATCTGTACATATATAATGTATTTATTTGTTTGATTTTATATTTATGCATACATGTTTGTTATCTGTATGAATGTATATACGTACATACCGAAAAATTAGCAAAAAATTCATTAAATGCGCTTTCTCAAGTCCGATTATGCTTGCATATTAGGTCTTTTTTTAGATATATCGACATCTATGATTGTATCTTCTAATTTTTATGTTTTAAGTTTTATTGTTTAATTAGTTGTGGTGATCCTAAAAAGTTTGGATTTTTTTGTGAAATTCGTTTATTCTCTGATTGGTGTCGCTCGAAATGATACAAAAGCTATTAAAGTACATGAATTTTGTTTCAGCTGCAATTCAGAAATACATAAATATCTCATTTGATTGATAAGAATGTCTTCATTCAATTTAATTGGGTAGATATGTTGTTTAGTAGTGATATCGATGTTAACTGAGCCTTATGTTTTATTTCCTGAATTTTTGTATACGTGGTGATACTAAGTTATTAATATAGAATATTTTATGGGCATTGCTGATACTGTCGTTTCCACGCGTTTCTCCAAATTTGGTGATAGTTTGGTAAAGAAGGTATATCTATTCTTAGCTGAAGAGGGAACGAAGTGAATATTGGATCTGGGGTCATAAATATGTATCAGTCTGTGGCTGCGTCCACTACCCGAGGTGTATTGCCTGCAGACAGTGTAGATTCAATCGTGACACTTGATCAAGTTCCATGTTGGCGTGATGCAGAATATAAATACTTGTATGAGAATGAAGATCCTACTTTCCCGAATTCGCATTTTCCAGACCCGCTGATATCTGCTTCTGAGGGAGGGGTTAGTGGGGATGGGATGGTATCTAGATTTCCTGTGGATCGTGAAATTAACTCGAAGATATATCTCTCGAGGGGGAACCCATGTAATCTCGAGGTGGATGCTGTAGTTAATTCAACAAATGAGGTGAGCAGTTAATTTGCGGTTTATAGAAGAATGCATTTTGAAATAGTAGATTGATAAAGAGTATATGGTTAAAATATAAGAAAAAGTTTTGGGTTTGAATGTAATATTATTTTATTGAAAAACAAATGAGGTGAGCAGTTAATTTGCGGTTTATAGAAGAATGCATTTTGAAATAGTAGATTGATGAAGAATATGTGGTTAAAAAATAAGAAAAAGTTTTGGATTTGCATGTAATATTATTTTATTGAAGCACGTGTCTTTGAAAAGAAGAGAGAATATATTTTGGAAATAATGGGGATCAAATAAGGTTATAGATTGAAGTTTTTTTTTTTTTCTAAATGCATGCCTTCACAATGAGCTGTTTGCTTTTCCATTGAAATCAAATTCCCTTCCTTTCTGGATTGATTGCAATCTTAAGTCCATCATTTTTCTGCCTAGCCATGCAATGCCTGCTTCTTAATTTCCAATCAAATCTTAAATTCACAAAGTTAATCATGTGTTCCGTTTAAATGCTCTTTAGGACTGAAGCGCTTCTTTTTCATTTTGTCCAAGTGGGTGTTTCAGATTTTTCTACTCCCTAACATTTGATTGCTTCGAACTTGATGTTTTGAAGATGGCTACTTCTTCTGAATATTACATGGTTTTGTGGCAGAACTTAGATGAATCGCACAGCATCCCTGGTTTGCATCCTGCAGCTGGACCGGGTCTTGCGGAAGAATGCGCTACATTGGTAGCTTTATAGACATTCTCACACTTAAGTTGTGCATCATCGCTATGTTGTATGAATGAAATAATTTTCTCAATTAATAGCAATTTGCTTTCTAATTTAAATTTATGCAACTACATTTTTCGTTGTGGTATCTTGAAGAATTATGACCTGCTATTTTACTCCTTAAAGTAAACAAAAGGCTTCACTGAAGTTATATGTCCAAATCTGAACTAATGCAGTGAGTATGCTTCACCTTTACAGGGTGGCTGCCGAACAGGGATGGCAAAAGTTACTAATGCCTACGACCTTCCTGCAAGGTGTGTAGAGTCCGTTGAAATGTTATGTCCATACCCATCCTTGGTTTCTACATTACTTGGAATGTTTTGAGAATGATAATATACATTATCAATTATTGAGGTTGTAATTATTCTTTAATATCATCTTGGAGAAATCCTGTATACGGCTGCATTTCACAATATATATAAATTTGAGCATTGACCCGCTTGAATATATTTGGCAGTTATTTCAAAACATCAAAGTATTTATGTAAATGTGTTCTTTATGTAGAAACTCAGAATATCCCTCCAAGTTGCATTCATATGGGTTGTGATAAAAAGAAACTGGGAGTGCACCTCTATTCACTGTTCATATATTAATGACATCAATTACTTGTATACGTAGCAATTAATAGAAGATTCTTGTGATCAATGTATTGAGAAAGATGGAACTTGTATACTTTTGCAGTCAATTTGTGTTTCTTTAAGAACACAATGCTATCATCTGATTATTATTACTATTATTATTATTATTATTATTATTGGACACCGTATTACTTAGTTTAACATTCTTGGTTTGGAATGAGTCAACTTTGCCTCTAATTTGTCATTTGAAGCTTTAAAAAACTTAGTGTCTTAAGTTGGATAATAAATTGAATAGAAGTGCTCGTGTTAACTTCTTTCTTTCTGGAGACGATTTTATTCCCTAGTTAATTTACTTTGTTTTCCAGGAGCTGGACGACGCTTAAGCATTTCTTACCATTATATAATCAATAACATTTTAATTAGTAACTGTGTTTATTGTAATTTGCAGGAGGGTTATACATACTGTTGGTCCTAAGTATGCAGTAAAATATCATACTGCTGCAGAGAATGCTCTGAGCCACTGCTACTGGTCTTGCCTTGAACTTCTCATTGAAAATGGGCTGCAGAGGTGATTCAATAGATACATTGTATCCATTTATTCTTCTTCTCTCAATATCAATCTGTAGATATATTGAGTTGACACTCTTGTGACATACGAATGCAGCATTGCTATGGGCTGTATATACACAGAAGCCAAAAATTATCCACGAGAATCCGCTGCTCATGTGGCAATAAGTGAGAATTTTTTATTTACAGCGTAATCATTTGATATTCTTGGTTTCTTAACTAATTCATGCTTTCTTAAAGTTATGTTTGACATTGGTGTATCTGAAAAAAGCCCCTTACCTGCCTGCATAAAGCTTTGTCACTGCCGATAAGTTATAAATTATTTTTATGGTCGGAATTTAGGTCTTATTCATGTTTCCTTAAGGCCTACTTTTATTTGCTTTGTAGGAACTGTTAGACGTTTTCTCGAGAAGCAGAAAGATATAATCCAAGCAGTTGTCTTTTGTACCACAATTTCATCTGATTATGAGATCTATAAAAGGTATTGTTAACTGATTAGACTGGGGATGCATATGTTATGTATGGCTCCTAAACAGTTCATGGTTTTGAGAAAAAATTGTTTGTTTTATGTACTAATAAATTCATTCACGACTTAAAACCATCGTTTGTTACTTCTTTATATAGATTGCTTCCACTTTACTTTCCTCGGAATAAACTTGAGGAGGCGGTGGCTATTTCAAAACTTCCTGCAGATGTTGGAGATGAAAATGGTGAGACAGTCATAGATGAACGAAAAATACGAATAAAGCCATTGCCCAATGTAAAGAAGAACGGACCAAGATTTTCCCAAGCCTCTGCTGATCTTCCAGTCAGTGATGTTGGGTTGACAAGACGGTTTGTGACCTCAACTAGCTCCCCCAAGTCCTCAATTTGTATCATTAATTAGTCCCAGCAACGCGGAAGTTCAAATTTAGAAGTTTTTTATGGGTAGAACATTTTCTTTTCTCCAACTCTCTACTGATCCAAGTGCTCCCACAGCCACAATCTTCAGTTAACAAAGTAGTTACTTTATGGGCCTTGTTCTTATTTATTTCTCATGAGCATATTGTCATCTTTTCCGTCCAAGTAATTACCGGTTTGGCATAATTGAAGCTATCTTTTAATGAGATAGTCACTTATGTGCGAGATATGTACAATAAAGAATTGTCCAGCGGAATGTGGAACAAATAATCATATCTGTGTTGGGAGACAAGTTTCTTGATGGCGTCTGAATGAACCCACTTTTTATTCTCTGCATCTCTCTCTCTCTCTCTCTCTCTCTCTCAATATACATGTGTGTGTATGTGTGTGTGTATTGAACTTCAGACGGATTTCCTCTGGGTCTTGCCAATTTTTTTTTTCAAAACAACGCTGAAATGCTAGTTCGTTGGATCTGGCATTGCGTTCTTAATTAATTCAAATGTCTAATGCATATTTTCTATGGTAAATATCTTGGCAATTAAGTTTCCACTTTCAAGTGTCAATTGTATACGTCTGGTACAGATGCTGCTCTTTATTTGTTTGCTTTATAAAATCACTATTAGTTGGAAATTGAGATAACCTCATTGTTTTTCTCGTTCAACAGGAACTCATCATTCTTGGATTCATATCTGGATCCTGCTTTTATGTCCCTGATCAAAGATCCAGATCAGCAACGCAAAGAACAATTGGAAAAAGCTGCACAAGCACGAAGTGGTTGGAATTTTGCTAAAATGCTTGGATATGGTGACCTTAGGGGGCTTACTTCTTCTGCTGCTGAAGAATATTCTCTTCATTCTAGATATCTTGCTAAAGCAATTTCCCTTAATCTTTCTAAAATTGCTGAAATGAAAATTGTGTAAGCAAATTATGAACTTCTATTTTAGAATGCTTGCATGCAATTCTCACAATTTTTCATTTGCTTCCTCAATGCAGAGAATCTAATAGCTTCTTTAACTTGTATTTTTTACTCTCGCAGTTTCCATCACTATCTTTGTAACCATCATAGAGCCCAATTTGCTAAATTGAAATAGAAACAGTAAATTTAAACTGGACGCTGATTGCTATAATTCCTTTCTTCAATCTTCTCATCAATTTTTTAATATAGAACTTTGAAGGAAACAATTTAATTTGGACGCTTGGCGTGGTCATGTTTGTGCTGGCAATGTCATAGTGTTTTGAATTACTTTGGCATCCAAAAGTTTGAAGTCATTTCTTGTTTAACTTCCAGTTTCGTAAATCCGCAACAGTGAACCATTGTATTAATTTCTGAAAGTTAAAGCGGGCCCCCCCTTTTTTTTCCAGCTACCGAGGTGGGGTTGACAGTGAAGGTCGTCCGGTGATGGTTGTCGTTGGAGCACATTTTCTGCTTAGATGTCTTGATCTAGAACGGTTTGTGTTGTATGTAGTAAAGGTGAACTATTACAAGTGTTCTCAATCAAGTTTTTCATAATTTCTATGGACACCCGCTTTGCTATTTTACATTTCATGGCCTTGCTCCAGTTTTCCTTGAACCTGTTGTACTTGTGTTATTGCAGTAGATAATTGTATTCATATTATTACATTTCAGGAGTTTGAGCCCTTGATACAGAAGCCTTATACTATTGTATATCTCCACTCCGCGGCATCATTACAATCGTGAGTATGCTTTGCTTATGGGTTTTTGGTTATTTGATCTGAAAAAGAGTAATTTTGTTTAATTCATTTTGCAATTATTGAAAAGGACTTTAAGTTTAACGATAGGTCGATTTTTGTCCTGTTTGGGCTTGTGAAGGGATGGTGCGGCTTAGTGTGAAACTTACATATTTATGATTTTCATAAACAGGCAACCGGATCTGGGATGGATGAAGAGATTACAGAAAATACTTGGCCGGAAACACCAGCGTAATCTTCATGTATGTAGTCCGGGATTCTTCCTGCCTCCAACCCCTCTGTTCTATGATTTTATGTGCGATAACCTGTCTGTTTTTTAATTGGTATCTCTTTCTATGGTGTAGGCATTTTATATTCTTCATCCAACCTTTGGTTTGAAAGCTGCAATTCTTGCATTGCAGTTGTTCGTGGATAATGAGGTATGGCTGATCTCTCTCTTCCCACTCTCAAAATAACACGTCTAAATTTGGAATAACTTGTTCTTTTGCAGTAGTTCTGAATTTTTGAAACTGATTTTAGGTTTGGAAGAAGGTGGTATACATTGATCGTCTTCTACAATTATTCGAGTATGTTCCCCGTGAGCAATTAGTAATTCCAGATTTCGTGTTTCAGTTGAGTTTTCACGCTTCTGATCAATCATTTTCGTTGATATTCAATTTATATTACCTAGAGATAGCAAGTTTCTGCCTTGTCCATGCTTTGTTATAAGTGGTCGGTAACCTTTGGCTTCGCCCATGTTCATCCCTCTGGTTTCATATGAGTAATGCTATTTGTACATTATTGTGCACATAATAGTGTACAAATAAATGACATGAAAGAGAGATAAATATTATAATAACTGAGTTTTTTATTTTTTTCTGTCTCTTTTTTTCTCGTTCTCTCTCTTACATATCATCTATCTGTACACGAATATGTACAAATAGCATTACTCGGTTTCATATTGTGGCAAAGCCTCCGGAAAAAAATAGAAGTTATTGTAGAAGCATATTTGAAACGAGGTGGGCCCGATGAACTGAGCTTGGGATGGAGACCCGAACTTGATTCTGGGTGATATAGAGTTGATTGCATTTGTACTATCAGTTATAGTTTCTGGGCAAAGTGGTGACAATACCCTACATCAATTGACAAGTAACTTCTAAGCTTAGCCATTTAGGAATTCCTCTTTAACTTATTCTTGAAAATATCGATGCAGGCATGATTTAGAAGTAAATGGAGGGAAGGGCCT